>JAKSZP010013473.1:0-99735 GCA_022478985.1 Massospora cicadina
TGACCTAGCAGCCTCATCGTTTAAGTTGCATCTAACCCCACTCATTTCTGCACTGTAATGTTTGGTCAAGTGGGGGAATTTTATATCTTGGTCTGACCAGCCTATAATTATTTTACTTAATTGAATCTTTATTTAAACAAAGTTTTTAATACTTGAACCTTGACGCCAATAATAATATGTTGAATTAATCTATGACAGGCTGCTTTGACACCAATGTTAATCTGCCATACTTAATATATGGCGGATCCCAAGACTCTGCGCCCATGTTTTTATATGTAGCTAGCAGTTGATGGTATTAATTTTACCATTTCGCTCTGGCCCACGCTGAGGATACCTCCTGAGATCCAATCCCTTCCCACTCACCATTAATATCCTCTGAATCACTTATTATAATTTTAAGAGGTTTAAGGATTATAAATTAGATCCCTTATGTCTTCTATCTTGTCCCTGAGATAGCGTAAAACTATTTTTAGGGTTTTTGTCCTAGAAAAGTTCCTATCCAATGGATTCTACCACTTCCATCATAATAACATGCACTTCTTGGTACTCTACGGTGTAGGTTATTATGATGGAAGTGGTAAATCGAGGCATTCTTTATATTTTTTCTAGCTTGTATAAGCTGCATAATAGAAAACCATCATGGTAAATTACATTATAATCTTATTTGAGGGTCACTGTCTTCATACAGTTTCCTTTGTTTTATTATAAAAGTTTTAACCTGTGCAGTTGTAGATTAAAGCCTCTATGCTAATTACAAAGGAGGTAACAGATGTCTTAAGGGCAACCTGCTCCTTCAGAGCTTGAATTTCAGTACGTTTCATGGGCAGTTTTTTCACAGACTTAAGCGGGTTTTGAAACCCGTGCATGTTTGTTCAAGTTGCAAGATATGGCTGTCAGTGAGATTGGCAAATTCTCTGAAATTATCCATCTCGTCTAACAAAGCATTGATCAAAACTCTGGGATCTAGGTAGACCCTTTCTAAGTGGAGCTTACATCCTTGTGCCCCATTTCTTCTTTATGTATGTAAGTCTGAGAGCGCCATCAGGACATCTTACTACCAGGAGCTGTTAGGATTGTCAGAAGTTGGAACCAAGGAGCTGGATGATCCTTTGTTCTTAGGGGACCTTTGGTCCTTATGGGCTTCTGGTCCTCTTGGCCCCTCAGGCCCTTCAATTTCAGTGGCGCTGTTGTAGGAGGCAACTCCTGATAATGTTGCTGGAGCTACTAGAAGATCCTCAATTTAATTGAGGCGTTGGCTACAGGTGGACTCAAGAAGTTGTACATTTTGACAAAGCTGATTCTCAAGATAACACGAGATTCTATTATCTAATATAGCAAATTGATTGCAAGCTTCATTAATAAATTGGTGATTGTCTAAAATGGCTTTCTAAATTGTTGTGAACAAAGGAGGAGGCAGCATTATAATAATTGACAGTATATTAGTGAAAGATTTGTGTGAATCTTGTTTGTAAATCTTCCTCATGGTGATGTAGACCAACTATTTGTAGGATGTGGTATATGGCTTGTTGAACGAAGCTTTGGAGATAGCATTAAGTTCCTAAAGCTAGTTCTCCCAAAGGTAGTAGAGCTATGGTATATAAAATTTCGCATTGTGGAAGGCACAGAGGAGACTCAAGATAGACTAGAGAAGCCTCCCATGGAGTAAGCCATTTAGTAATTGCTGAAGAATTTTGTTGATGTTCACATATTAGAGCTGATAGTTATCTTGATCAACGGATGGTATAGTGGATTAAAAGATGTCATTTAATCTAAGCTTTCAGTCTGTAAAGGAGTTGCTTTATACTGAGATGTGTTAATCCAACAAGTTATGCTTCTCAGCCAGTCATCAGATTGGTTTTTTTACTTATTATCTACATTTTTGATAGACGTTTGCACTGGACAGATCAAAGCCCATGTAGTGAGCACCACTTATGTTAGTTTTTAGTTCTCTTAAGTAAATGCCAAGGTTTGAAATGGGACTTACAGCTGTAAAACTAACAGAGAGGTTGATGAAGGTTAAAAGTTGGTGTGAATAGACTACTTTATTGATTTTAGAAGTATTTGATATTTATAAAGTGAGTGGGGGCACAATGCCAATAAGACCTTTATGCTCCCTACAAACTGATCTTTCAAGCCCTTCTAGATGGACTGCCTGGTTGATGCTTTCATTGTTCTTTGCCAACAATGTCTTTGTGATTGCATTGATGGGAGTCGCGCATTTTATGGTTGTTGGGATTTAAGACAATGAGTGAGTTGAAATTCTTGCCCCTGAATTGAGCCACGATAAGTTGACTATTGAGCCAGTGTTAATGTAACCTTACCTTAAGGCACCAATAATATTCGATTAGGAAGCATCTCATGCACAAGAATTGATGGAGACGACTTCAAAAAGCCCATCACCTCTTCCCAAACCTTGAGAGGCGCGACCCCCACCATTGCAGTCGTAAGGACAAAGAAGAACAATGAGGTCACAAATCATTCAGTTGATTCAGAAGGCAGTGAAAGATCCTAATCATACAGGGCCACAAAGGTCCCCAATTTAACAATTCTGTCAATATTCTGATATGACTGGATAATAAGCCTAAGTAATTTTGGCGGAATGGGCTAGATTAGCCAAACTGAGTAGAATGAAATATTGATGAGATCGCCTTGACATAAGGTGATAGGGAAATATCAAACCTTGAATGAATATTTAGTGGATTGCCTCCAAATTAGGTGATAAAGCTATGTTGACTTACAACAAATAATTAGTTTGCCTTAAACTAAGGTGATTGTGAATTTAATGATAAGTTGACTCCTCCAGAACCTTTTAAAATACAGTGGAACAAAATAGTCTAAGCTGAGAGAGCAGTATTGTCCAAAGTTTTTGAGATATAATTGAGATGAGACGATTGAAGGAGGAGGATTGTTTGTTGGTAAGAAGAGTATAGCGGAGCAGAAGGATTCTGCTGTTAATTATATTAATAAAATTTTTGTTGGAGAGATTGCTTCATATTCTATTCTATTCTATTTGTTATATTTGTTTTGAGAGATGACAATCTTCATATCATCCGCCCATTGCTCAGTGGTATTGACCCTATGTAAAAACCTCTCAGCGTATCTCAATAATACCGCTGAAATTACAACAGTGGTTCTCACTACAAAGTCCCATTGATCAACATTAAAAATAAAAAAATAAAACACTCAAGGCGTCACTATGTCATATCAGGCCTGCACTGACAGGAAATCCTTCTGACACTGTGCCAACTGAATATGTAGAAATTAAACTTGCCTTGGACGCTGTGCTCAAAAGGAAGGATGAGCTTCTTCAGAAGGTTTTTATTTATAAGCTGCCTCCATTTGATTGCGATGGGAATATTCATGGGTTCTTTAAGTAATTTGAGTTTGTGACAGGGTTGAGCTTCAGATCAACATAAAACAAAACTGTTAATGTCATCTTGGATGTTGGAAGTGGCAACTAAGTCAACTGCTATCTTCCTAACAATTCTGTTACATACTGAGAAGTGAAGGCTACTGAGGTGCAGTTTATGAAGGAACAACAAAGATGTTTCAGTAGAAGGCTAAGTTCATGATCATCAGGTTCCAGTGTAATAAGACTCTAGCCGTATTTGCTGATAGATTCATTGTGAAAGCCCATGTGCTAATCAGGGCAGGGACTTAATCTGAATCTGACGTGTGCATTGCAATGATCTTAGCAGTGAATCCATACCATGAGCTTACAACCTCATGACCCTGACGTTGGATGATGATGTAACCCTGCTCCAAATTGTTTGGTTTTTGCGCTGTTTATATGCTACCTTCCCTACCCCAATACAGAGCAGAAACATACTGCCGCCATAACAGGATCTCTAATTTGGGAAACTTCTCCCATATGGTTCAGATTCTGCTGAGTTACCCCCAGCAGTTTAACTTCCGCCCTGGACCTGCTTATCGTCAACAGCCCAACTACCATCCTGGGTCTAATTACGCTGACTGTCCACAGACATCCTATCAACCTGAACCCTGTTTATGCCAATCACCTACAGCTTAATTTTTGGCATGGGACATCTTACAATAATCAAGGACGTAGTCCCTATGGGGTAAATTGTTTTCAATGTGGTCGCCCTGGGCACCTGGCATGAGGTTGCCCCAATTGGTAGGTCCATTACATACAGAAGTACAAGTACTACCAGGTAAAAGTCAGAGCAGAGAAAAGATGGGACTCTCTACCTCTGTTAACCCAACCCCAAACGTCCCACCTGAACCTATTAATGAATATTTGGCATAAGTCCCTCTTTGCAACGACACTCCTATATTAGCAGCTGGTGGGAGGAGTAAATGTACTGACACTAACACAAGCTAAGGACATAGCAGAATAAGGGTCTCTGAATCAAACAAAGTCATAAACTTGTCAAATGTTTGACCAAATTTCCTTATAAAAAATGTACCCTACTCTAATGCACCTTCCCTGTATGTAGTGATGTCGCCCTTCTGGTAGCCACTATCATCCAAGAAGACCCCAAAGTCAGAGAGGGCATTATGAGCTTCCTTGGGAAAAGAGATTTTTATATGTTCACAATTAGACACTCAAAAGTCTTCTCATTCTGGATGTACATACTGACATTGTTGTAGCCAAAACCTGAGTCCATGCAATAATAGATACGGGTGCCCCAGTCAACATAGTTTCCACTAAGTTGGTGGCAAAGTTGATATTAAACCCTGTGTAGTTCACTAAATAGTGCTCAGGACTGCTGGAGCCAAAAGCACAATCTCAGAGGGAGCATATAGTGCATTGCCCTTGCAGTTTGGGTCAATTGTCATTGTAGCTCCAGAAATAGTGCTGCCAAACAGCAGTTATGACTTGCTAATTAGTCTGCATTTATGCAACACTTTGGTGCTATCATTGATATGATGGAAGAGAAGTTTGAATTTCTGGGGCAGTGGATCCCAATTTATTATACATCAAGTGGAGTGCTGAAGGATCTGATGCATATGGGATGCTTCAACCTTGCCTATAGTGATGATGTAATACCAGTGAACAACCAACAACTAAAGAGGAAGACCAGGGCTCTCCCCATTAGATATACAAATTTCAAGGATTGCCTCTCCAAGCGGCCAGTCCTATATCCATTCCCTCCTGATGGAATTTTGACCAGGTGATATTCCTCACATATTAACAAAATTAGTGTATTAATTAGTTGAAGACAATTGCTGACTATATTACTAGTTTTGAGTTCAATATACTATAATAGTACCCCCAATTTGTGTCCCCATTTTTTAGGGTCAAGCTTTTTTGATCCTTAAGATCAATAAAGTATTGAGGATCATCCCCAATTGGGATTTTCTGGGTCTCAACGCCAATGACTGAGGCCAGGATGTTGAGATAATTGAATATATCAATTAAGATAATGAATTGCTTAAATTCAACGTCAAAATTATTTAAAAGGATCTTGATAAAGTTTTCAGTCAATTTCGACGCTGGAAACTAATGCTGAGGATGTTGACCTATTAATACTTATTGTTTAGGTTCAACGGAATCATAGTTCAATGCTAACTGCAAAATCATGGGTGATTGTGGGTTCCTTAGTGGAAAGCCGATGTATTTGTTTATACCCATCTGACAATAATTTTGCTGCCTTAAATCCAAGTTTAGTGGAATCTTATCTTGATTCCAACTTCATGTGAAGAGATTGTGGAATTTAACAGCGGAAAGCTGAAGTATTAATTTTCAATCATCTAGTTATGAATTTGCTGTCTAATTTAAAGTACCAACAACATATGCTGATGATGACAAACCATTTAATAATAATTAAATAGAGTTAAATCGCATTTTGATTTTGTGAGAGTATTGGGAACAATCTCCAACAGCATTATAGTTAAATTTTACACTGGCAACTTATGCCAAAGATGTCAATATATTTAATTTGATTATGACGAATTAGTATCACCATAATCATGGAAATTCAAGGATGACAAGTTAAGAAGAGAGATAACTGCCAGCGAGAGTGCTGACAAATGCTAAGCATGGAGAATCGCCAGTGAAAGTGCTGATGAATGCTAAATAGGGAATTGTCAGTGAGAGTGCTGGAAATGCTGCCAATGAACTCCAATGACGTGGATAGGCAATGAATGCCTATAAATATTTTTGATCACTTTCATAATAAAGATATCTTTAAAATCTAATCTTTGGCTTATTTAATTAATTGTGGATACCTACCTCTGTTAGTTTTGTAAGTGGATGTAGTTCAGCTTCGCTGGTGGAGGAGGAATGGAAGATCTCCAGAGGTTAGATGCAAGCTGAACACACCTGGAGTGGTTGGCACAACCAACTCCCACTGGAATTACAGACCAATCATGGGCATTAACCCAATCATTGGAGCCAGCGATGGCAGTGGGGATTAGCCATGGCTTGGAGAAGAAAGGGCAGGCCACCCAGGGGGAGGACCACCAGTGCCCACCAATTGGGACTAATCTGCTAAAGTGAAGTTAGTGTCCATCTAGAATGGGGAGTTGACTGCAGCCCCACAAGAAAAGGTCACCAATGATGGTGAAAAAACAAGGGCCATCAGTCTTCATACTTTTTGGCATGGCACACTAATAGAGTCACCTATTATTGATAATAAAAGATTCTCGACAATGGTGCTCACTACAGGGGCTCAGTTAGTGCATTGCTTTAATAACTTGAGGTTTAGTTAAAAGGTGGCGAAAGCCACTGAATCCATTTTTTGGGAGGATGCCGCCAGAAAAACCTCATCCCCAACGTTCAGTTTCCAACGCCTCTTGGAGATGGGTGGAAGAGTCAAGAACCTCCCAACTTTTGATTTAATGTATTTTGACCAACTGAATAGATGGAGTCAGGCTTAAGAAATATCATCTGGTTAAGTCAGAGGATATGTTGGAATTTTAACCAGGCAGTATTCCTCATATATTAATAAAATTAGTGTACTAATTAGTTAAAATGATTGCCAGCTATATTACTAATTTTGAGTTCAATATAAATGATAATAACCCCAAATTGTGCTCCCCATTTGATTGGGTTAAGCTGTCTTGATCCACCGGATTAAGAAAGTATTGAGGGGTCATCTACAATTGGGATTTGGTGGGTCTCAACACCGGTGATTGAGGCTGAGGACGTTGAGATAATTGATACTATGAATTAAGATGGTGAATTGCTTAAATTTAACGTCAAGAGTATTGGAATGGGATCTCAATAGAGTTCTCAGTTAATTTAAACACCGTCTGACTAATGCTGAGGATGTTGAAACTTTTCTCTCTCATTTCAAACACTTTTGCAACAAATTCAATTCAAGTCTAGGTAAAGTTTGATAATCTCACTAAGGATATTAGTTGGTGCCCAATGTTGGGAGAAGTTGGGCAAGTAAAGTTAAGGGCACAGGTGTTGGCCCCACGTCAACCAAATTTTGTAAAAGCCCCACCGAATCTGGTGGTATAGATAAAAATAATAATAAAAAACTGGCAGTTACCATTTCCCCAGAAATTTTGGTTTGTCAAGTGCGCTGCAACCAGTTCATCAATACTCCGCACTCCTAACTACTATCATTGGTGGAACATGGGGTGTGTGTTTTTCTGGATATTCAGCAAATGGCGCTTTGGGAGATGTTCTGTGGAGATGTACACACACATTTCCCAGATGCGGTGTATGTCACACCCCACTCAATGCCACTCAGTTAGCTGGATCTTGGCTTCAAAACAAAGGAAGCGGCGGATGAAGCCACAAAGGTGTGCATAGTAGTAGACCTCCCAGATGGTCAATGGGTAGTCAAAACAAAGCGCACCCATTGGACCAAATTGAACCAAATTTTCATGACTTTCGTTTCCTACCCACAACAGTCAAGCGCACCATGCTCAAGCACCACCTGAAGGCTGGGCTCGCCATATACAGAGAAATACAATCCTTCAAATTGCAGCGCTTTATGCTGATATCAAACTATGCACAGGTAAAGCGATTGCTGTTCTCACCCCATCTGCGAGGATAGCAGAGGATTTAATCCAAATCCCTCACACCACTTATAATAATTCAATGGGCAAAACACTCATCCTTTCCAGGTCACCGTGGATAGCGCGCCTCCCATCTGCACGTTCTGTCACGCTTTTGGCCACAAGTCCCACACCTGCCCTGTCAAGGAGGGCGTTACTCATCAAAAAATCCTCTTGGATGCAATGGGCGGTGCAGAAACCCATTATGAACTGGCACTAGACACTGATGAAGCCTTCCCATGGGGAGCGCAAGGCTGTTACATTTTAGGTAAAGCCAGTGTCCCCACAAGAGCGGAAGAAGGCCAAGCAGGCCTGCAAGGTGGCGGCCAAGGAGGCAGCCAAGACCACGTCCGCCATCCCACCAGCCCAACTCCAGGAGGACATTGAGACTTGCGCGGTGGAAGCAGCTCATGAATCTCTCAACCATCAGACAGTGATGCCCAAGCCGATTGGGCCACCCAAGCTGAAATCCCAATGGATGAGTCAATTTTACCTGATCAATGTGCCTAAGCATCAATTGGGTCTGAGTTGCTCACCAGCAATCCTGCCAAAATTCCACCTCCAAGTGATGGTGCACCACAAATGCACACACCGCAAAAAGCTTAGCCCACAGCGGGGAAAAAGTGAAGGCAAAAGCCAATGTGAACCCCACTTCTAAAGCTAACCATTCTGACATATACTCTGTAGCATCAAATACCCGCGGTGCCAGGCAGCGCCATGATGAAAAAGAGAAGGCTGAAGGGCTCAGGTGCCCTTCCCCTCACACCTAAGGTGCGATGGGGGGAGCCTTTACTTTAGGGATGTTGAACATCTCTGGACTCAAGGCCTCGCCGTCCTAAGCTAGGAAAATGAGTTAATTACAAAATAATTTACCCATGGACATCCTGGCCATTCAGGAGATCCACTGTCCGCGCGGTACTGAGGAATCATGGAAAACCATGCTCCTCCCTTCCCTATCCTTTTGATCTGGGCACTGTGGGGTGCTAGTTCGGGTGAACAGTAATTTTAAATTTATTTTATCAAATTCATACCTAAATTGCTGCATCCTTGTTGTCACCTTTTTGTGGGATGACGAAGTGCATGCTGTCATTAACATTTACGCCTCAACCTGTGCACAAGAATGTCAGGAATTTTTTTCAGTCAATTCCTTTCTTCTACCCACCAATCCATTCATTGTTGGTGACATGAACTGCTGTATGAACCCATCTAAAGACTGCTGGCCCGCCGACTACACCCCCACAGGGGCACATTGAATTTTGCGTTCTCAAGGCCACCCTAGGGTTGTTTGATACCTTGCCGCACCATGCTTCACTAAACACTAACATGTTGCGCCCCCACATATACAACGGCTAGTTTAGGTCCATGACCCGCATCAACCTTATCCTCACGCCACTTAAAATTTCATACCCACATTTCCCACTTCACAATGACAAAAATCGATTTCTCTGACCATAGAATGGTGTTGATTTCCTTCTGCTTATCCACCCTGCAGCCCAGGCGCCGAAATGGTGCAAACTTCGCCCTGCCAAAATATAATCGCCAGGATTTTCCTCATGGGTAGAATCTGTGACCTCAGCTCTGGAGTTTGTTGCACCGTTATGTGAATATCCAATTTCCACCTGGTCAACCTTCAAGGCAAGCACAATCTGCCAAGCTCACCACCTCTCCTCCCACCACTCATGGGCTGCCTTGGCGATCATTTCGTGCACACTGGCAGAGTTGGACCACCTGGAGTCCAAAGTCCCCGCTGTGGGCTACAGCCTAGCTTGGGATCGCAAGTGGGCATAAGTGGCCACCTGCCTCAACGCACTGGTGAGACAACACAAACATTGGGTTTGTGTTCAGTATAAAGCTAAACATATTACAGCAGGTGACACATGCTCCTATTACTTTTTTAAATTTCTTCACACCGCGCCAAAGTTTGGCCTGCACACAGGTGCAAAGGCCAGACTACTCCATAGCGGATACGCTAGCTGAAGTGGCAATTGAAATACATAACTATTACTCTGAACTGTATTGATCCAATCCAATTCCGCTGGCCAAAATGGCAAATTTTCTCAAAAGTGCATACATCCACACCATTTCTAATTCCCGGAGTTAATAAAATTTGATTACTTAGACAAACTCTAGTCCGCCATTTGCAGTGCACTGTATAGGAATGGCCAGGTCCAGACGGCATCCTTTATGAGTTCTATAAGAAGTATTTCAAAGTTTTATCCTCCTTGCTTCTTGCCTCTCTTAACCAATGCCTTCTGGAAATGCTCCTCCTGCCTGGAGGGCAAGAGGCCTTCACTATTACATTATACAAAAAGGGGATAAGCTGGACTTGGCCAACTGGCGCGCATTTCTCATAGGACACAGACACAAAAATTTTTAGTAAAATCATGGCTAACCGTCTAGGGGTTGCTGCCTCTGCTCTCATTTCCTCTGAACAATTTGGTTTCATCCCCAAAAGGACGATTTGGGACAATATACACAAAGTAGCCACCTTTTGTCAATCCATGGCTTCTGGAGCACTTATATTTTTAGACCAGCAGAAGGCCTATGATAGAGTCAACTGGGAATACCACAGAGCCTGCCTCCACAAGTTTCGCCTCCCCCTCACTTCATCAATTGGGTGATGTTGCTAACGGAATCCACCACAATGGCTGTGTGTGGCCCTGGCTTCCTTACAAATGTAGTCCGCCCTCAAAGGGGACTGCGCCAAGGGGACCCACTTAGCCCACTCATGTATAACTTCAGCCTTGACCCACTGCTTCGAAATGTATTTGCCCGCCTTACTGGGGTCCACATGAAAGGCCAAACCCCTGTCAAGATGTTGGCGTTTGCTGATGATTGTGTGTTTGGGGTGTCTAACAATCATGATGCACGCGCGCTTGAAGATACTATCCAGGTTTACTCCAGGGTAAGTAGTGCAGCACTCAACGCCTCCAAAACCAAAACGTTGTTCTCCTTGGTCAGTATCAAGCCCGCTGGGCCCCAGCGCCCTGTTTCTTACCCGCCTCATCAGCTAGCGCCCGAGTTAGCTTGCCCTGCCCACCTCACACCGCCCCGCTTGTGCTCCCCTTTGTGCCAAGCCCACCGTTGGCCCTGTCCGCCATTTGGGGGTGTGGCTGGAGGCAGGAGGGTACGCCTCATTGGTGATGGAAACCATATCCTAGACAACATGACGAAATGCATAGCTTTCCTCAGAGCCCGTCAGACCTCCCTTACAGGCAGGGTAGTGCTTGCCGACTCTATGCTCCTCTCTAAAGCTTGGTTTGGGGCCCACGCCATCGCTTTTCCCCGTGTTTCTTCAAGTCACTATACGCCCTTCTGCAAGGGTGGCTTTGGTTGGGCCACCCACTGCTGGTGCACCTGGATGACATGTTTGGCCCTCGCCATAGTGGTGGTATGGGCCTGCTTAACTTTGAGGCCTATGCTGCCAAAATCCTTGGCACCTGGATCACTGCCATCACTAACCCAACAATCTCAACCCAGCACTGGTCCAGCATGCACCCACTCCAGCTTCTCCCGCACCCTGGCCTCACCAATTCTTCCCACCCCACTCTCTGTTAAAGTACCTTGCCTCTCATCCATCTGCAGCGGGCCCACATGGGACGTCGCCCCACTTCAAAAGGATCCTCCTCTCTATGCGGAGCACTGAGTGGAGAATTCGCATCTGTGGGCACACCGCCCAGAGTGGATGTCCCTCTCCTCAGTTTATCAGAAAGTACATGGACTTCCTATTCTGAATGAAGTGATACCCATGCGACCCCCTTCCATGTCCAGGATGGACTACCTGGACATGATGGACATCCCCTACCTCCTTGATACCCAGAAAGCCATTTGGAAGTATGCCCACCACCCTCTTCTGCAGCCACATATTTGTTCTCATGTGTGGCGCTGCTTGAGATGGGTATACTGTACTGCTGAACGCTCTAACGCTTTGCAGTCATCTTGCATCGTGTGTGGCCAGTATGGAACGCTGGTTCACCACCTGTAAAAGTGCCCTCCCTCAAAAGCAATATGGCATGAGGTTCAGCATTTCTTTTGCCAAGATCAGGCACAGCCCTTCAGCCTGTCTAAAGACATGTTTGCTTTATCCATGGCCTCCCCTCTTCCGCCCTCCCTCCATGCCTTGGTACTTACAATCGTGATGTGGACTATCCGCACGATTGTCTTGGATGCCATCTCAGGATCCACCCCCACCCTCCAAGAAGCTGTACGCCAGTTCCAGTCGCACTTAGTGGACCACTTTCAAGCGTGGATGTTTGGGTACCTCCCACCGCGTCGCAACCAGTTGGTCTCATCCTGGTTCCTGGTTTGGTTCATCATTTCTAGCCCTTCCTACATATGTTCTCAATAGTGGCGCAAGCCCCTGCACACGTGACCCCCCTCCTTCTCTTGGCGTTCCCGCTGGCAACAGGAGATAGTTTTTGCTTCTCTGGGGCGCCCTCCTCTCGCTGAAGTTTCAGTTTTTTAGTGTCTTATCAGAAGTGTCCATCCCCTGGTCGGCCTTCCCCAAATAAAATTAAAATTAGAGTGCTGAGGATGTTGACCAATTAAAGACTAGTTTTTTAGGTTCAGCAATATCATAGTTCAATGCCAACTGCAAAATCGTGGGTGATTGTGGGAATTTCCAGTAGAAAGCCGATGTATTTGACTTACATCCATCTGACAATAATTTTGCTGCCTTGAATCCAAGTTCAGTGGAATCTTATCTTGATGCCAACTCCATGTGAAGATGATTGTGGGATCTTCCAGCGGAAAGCTGAAGTATTAATTTTCAATCATCTAGTTATAATTTGCTGTCTAATTTAAAGTACCAGCAACATATGCTGATGATGACGAACCGTTTAATAATAGTAAAATAAAGTTAAATCACATTTTACCTTTGTGAGAGTATTGGGAACAATCCCCAACAGCATTATGATTAAATTTGACACCAATGACTTATGCTTAGGATGTAAATATATTTAATTTGATTATGACGAATCAAGTTTCACCATAATCATGGAAATTCAAGGATGACGAGTTAAGTAGAGAGATATTTGTTAGTGAGAGTGCTGACAAATGCTAAGCTGGGATAATTTCCGGTGAGAGTGCTGAAAATGCTTCCATTGAACGCAATGACATGGATAGACAAGAAATGCCTATAAAAAGTTTGATCACTTTCATAATAATAATATCTTCAAATCTAATCTTCTTTTTTTAATTATTTGTGGATACCTACCACTGCTAATTTTAAAGCGGATGTAGTTCATCTTGGCTGGTGGAGGAGGAGTGGAAGATACCCAGAGGTTAGGTACTGGGTGAACACAGATGTAGTGGTCAGCGTAACCAACTTCCAACCTGGAATTACATACAAACGTGGTAACTGGCCCAATCAATGAAGCCAGCGATGGACAAGTGGGGATAAGACATGAGGTGGAGAAGCAAGGGTAAGGACGCTCAGGATGGTGGAGAATCGCCAGTGCCCACCAATAGGGGCTAACCTTTTAAGGTGAAGTTGGTGTCCAGTTGGATTGGGGAGTTGCATGCAGCCCTGTAAGGAAAAGTCGCCAATGATGGTGAAAAAGCAAGGGTAAGAATTCTTTATACTGCTTTTTCTGGAAACTAATAGATTTATTTGTCATTGAGAATGAAAAATTCTCAACATATCTGGTCTTCAAGTATTAGTAAGCACTGAATTGGAGGCAGAAGTGCCAGATGAACTTTATGGGGAGGTCATTAGACCTTATCAGCAATTTAGGCTTGAGCTCATGTGGCTCCAGGCATTATACTATCAGGACATGAAAATATCAAGGTTCTATTTGCAAATCTAAAAACGGAACCTTTACAAATCTGCTGACACTAAATAATGGCATGTTTATATCTGTCTCCTGTTGAGGAGTTCCTCCAAGCTCATGAGTATGGGTCACTGGATAAATTTGATCTGCCCATCAAACTGCAGAATGGCGTAATGGCAGTGGTACTGTGCAAAAAAATCTAACTGGTTTATCGGAACACCAGAAAGATCAGATGATAGTTTTAAAAAAAAAAAGCAAGGAAATCTTTGCTGTTGACACTTACAATTTAGGGTGCGCACAGGAGTTGGCCCATTAATTGGACACTGGGGATCATCCTCCCATAAGTTCTCAGCCAATATGCCAATCTAGGACAGCCAAATAAGTTGTTACCAAAGAGATCAAAAATCTGCTGGAGCAAGGAATGCTTAAACCATCAAAGAATCCATGGGCTTCGCCTGTTCTTATTGTAAAAAAGAAGGATGGCATCAACCGGGTAGTAATAGGCTACTGGAAGATCAACAGCACACCAAGAAGGACTCTTTTAAAACATGGGCCACTAGATGGTAGTTTGCTTCCGCGCCCTAGTTTCAACTGCATAAGTCCTTGACCACCTGCGTTGATTATTTTAAAATATATGAACTGGGGCAATAATAGTATGAAGACTATTATTATGATTAATTTCCCAAAAGCCACGTTGAATGAAAAATCTAATGCTAGACAGGTGCTCCTTCGTCTTGAAGATATTTTGGTACTGGTAGGGAACACTTTCCCTATCCTATTTTCACAGAGCCAAGTGGAGACTTGATAACAACAACCTAAGGATAACTGATCCTTACACTCTTATCCCAAGTGTAATTTATACAATCAATGTAAAACAACTAAGTTATTATCAAGGTAAAATCTAATTTTTAGGGTATAATTTGAGGGGGTTTTATAAATTTGGCAGACAACTTTTCAGCTGTCTGCTGGGAATTATTTGCTCTCCTATACTGGAATGACCCTCAAGTTTTAGGCACCAAATCTCGTCAGGTATCTTTGACTTGGTTTTCTTAAGTAGCACAATCCTCAGCTGATTTGTGGCCAAGTTATTGGTGTTAGGAAATCAAAACCAATTATGTTTGCCAATGATCCTACCATTTACCACAAGCATTAGAACACTTAAAATTTCTTGTGACTCCCCATCAGTTTGCTCTAAATGTTCTTCATAATTTAACTATTGGGTGTTGCAACCGAATCAAATTATTGCTCTATAATATCAGGTGATAATTCCTAGCAAATTTATCTTATTCAGTGATTGTTGCCAAGATACATGATTGTAACTATCAATTGTAAAATCAATTAGTTGGTCAATAGGTTGGATAATGTGGTCAACTGAAATTCCAACATATCCCCCCTCTTGACCAGATTATCCATCAGAAGATAGAACCCTTGGGGATGGAAGCTGCCTCAGCTTGTGCTTGCATTTGGATATCATATCTCTATGATCTCAGCAGAGTTCAGCTCTGTCTGCACTTAATGTCCATATGCTCTACTCAGCTTTGCGAATTCTTGAACTTAGTTGCTACCCATTACCACCTCTTCTTGAGCATGGTTCCCATAACATTATGCCATGCCAGTCCCATCTCTGCATAATTGCTAAAAGATGAACTGGTATACCTGTAGAAAGCTATGATGGGTTCCCAATGGCATCTTGCCATTCAAGCTGTACCAACACCAGGATGGGTTTTAATGACTCCTTAGTCAACCTGTACTAGCCCCAGGATGGGTTCCCAATGACATCTTGCCATTCAACCTGTACTAACCCCAGTACGGGTCTCAACAACATGTTAATAGGGACTATTCTGGCAGATCTAGTTTCAACCCGTCCTGATCCTGCCAAACTTGAGACTTATGCCCATCATTATCTTTCCCTTCCTCCACACTTGGTAGGTGTGAATATTGCCAGATGCATCACCACATGAATAATAATATAAGTTTTATAAATTTCTTTAAATTTTTATGCAATTTTTATCTGTTTTCTCCTTTTCTCCTTAAGTTCGTTACTTTAAGTATTTTGTGTGGACCTATTGACTATGTGACCATCTTCAATATTCTTGATCATATAGGCACCACTTACTGTCTTGGTAATAATTTTGAAATGTCCCATCCATAGGGCGTCTAACTTGTTTTCCCTTTTGATTTTTCTCTAACATTATTTGCTGACTCAAACATTTAGTAAATTCTATTGATAGATCTGTACACAATCCCCTATGTGCATGGATTAACTTAATATGTGTTTCTCTATCCAAATTCATATGATCTGATCCTATTTCTTGGCTTTAATTGCCAACTCAAACATTTAGATTAATTCAAATAGCTCTATAAATGGTTCCCTACTTGCACAGATTAATTTAGTAAAATTTTTCTTTGCCAAATTTATCTGGGTCTGATCCTATTTCTTGGCTTTAATTGCTAACTCAAATGTTTGTAAAATTTTGCCAATATATCTATGAATGATCACCTACTTGCACAGATTAATTTTGTAGCGTTTTTCTTTGTAAAATTCATCTGGATCTGATCATATATTTCGGCATTCCTCATCTTTTTCATTAATTAACTAATTTAAGATCAATTAACTTCATCCCCTTTTCTGATATAATCACCTTTCATTTTGATCTCATCTAATTCCATGAGACTTCTCACAGCGGACCCAGTTGCAACCCAAGCTGGTCCTGCCAAACACTTTATTCCAAGTAAAAGTCTGGAAGAACAGGTTCTCTTGCAGTGCTAAATAGTTCCACATCTAGAATGCAAGGCCTATCCTCAAATTTTTGGCAGTTTTTTCTTCCTCTTGAATAATCACAAAATTCACAAGTCATCATGATTTCTTCACCCAAATTTTGGTGGCAAATTGTCCTGTCACTCCACTTTTCACATAGTGGATAGTTGATTTATCCTTCCACTTGGATCCATCAGGTTTCTTCCCCGTTATAACTTGATTATGCTAATCAACAACTTTTTCAATGCTCTTAGGAATTTTTTCTTTTAATTCCAACATATTTTGATCATCCTCAATTTGAATTTCCTCATAAAATTTATTGGGCGCATCAAAAGTTGCTCCAAACATCTTCATATGGTCCACCATTTGTGAGGTTGTTATTTGGGTTACTAATGCTGCACCATAATCTGATGAAATTTGCGGTAGGGCTGAAGTGCCACCTGCATGGCTATTCGTGCATCAAGTCAGTTATCACATTTACTCTGCCAATAGTTAAGATTATTGGTAAAAGTGATAAGCAAAAACTAGCTAGGGTCTTGTCCTTGCAGTATTGTATACCCATAAATTTTTGTTTTTAATTTGCCATCTTAGTAGGACTTCCAAACTCCAACATGATCGCAGTATTTGCTTTAGCATATGACCAGTTGTCCCCATTGAGGTGAGGTAGCACCGTTATGCCAATCTGTTCTAAGACAGTATATTATGGTCACATCTTTCTGATAGTCAATATATCTAAACATGGTCATCTCAATGAGGCGGAAAAATGCTGGGCGTTATCCTAGTGAAAGGTGAGCAACTTTGCCAAATTTTTAATTTCTTTAGTCGCTCCAATCATAGGAGATTCTCGCCCAACAACTCAAGAAGCCATAGGGGTGGCTTTGGGAGTCATTTCCTACACCCAGTAAATAAGCAAGGCATATTTTGGTGCAGAGAGGTCTACCAGATTGAAGTTTTGCATGTATTTTCATCGACCTCATTTGCCTCAATTTGCGCACAACCACACTTTTGATTTTCCAACACCTCAGTACGCTTCATCATTTTTTCATATCCTCATGAAACTTTCAGATGTGTTCTCATTCTGCTTCACATTCAGTCTTTTTTTATAAAACTCCCTTAATAAGTTCACCTCTTTCCACTTCAAAGAGGCAACCTTTCCACAAATGTCATTATTCACAGTTCCACTTTTTTGAGCATTTTTTCCGCCTTGATTACACGCTCCTCCAAGGTATCAACATCAGCTTGAGATGCCAAGCTAAGCACATTATGATTGATGGCCAGTTACTCCGTCCAGAGCTTCCAAAGCTCATTCTTATAAGACATCATGGTTTAAATTGGCTTTGACAACTCAACTACCCCCTATAGTGAGCACCAATTGTTAAAATCTGGGCTGCTAGATGGTAGTTCGCTTCTGCGCTCTGATTTTGACTGCACAAATCCTTGACCACTTGCATTAAGTGTTTGAAAATATATAAACTGTAGCAATGATAGTATAAAGTTTTTATTTCTGATTGCCCAAAAGCCACGGTGAGTGAAAAGTATAACGCTAGACAGGTGCTTCGTTTTAAAAATATTTTGGTACTGTTAAAAACATTTTCATATTCTCTTTTCGCAGGTGCTGGAGACTTGACAACAACAACCTAAGGATATCTGATCCTTGCACTCATATCCCAAAAGTAAGTTATAAAAACAATTTAAAACACCATAGTTATTATCAAGGAAATGTAATTTTTTTAGGGATAATTTGGGGTTTTTTTTTAAAAATTGGCACACAACTTTTCAGCTGTCTTCTGGGAATTATTTTCTCTCCTATACTGGATTGACCCTCAAGTTTAAGGCGCCAAATCACGTCGGGTATCTTTGCTTTGATTTTCTTAAGTAGCACAATCCTTAGCTTTCTGATGACCAGTTTATTAGATTTAAACTTAAAACCAACTGTGTTATACAATTACAATCCTACCATTTACCACAAGAATTAGAACGCTTAGGTAGTTTCTGGTTTCTCCTCATTAGTTCACTCTTAACGATTCCTCATAATTTGACTATCAATTGTTGCTCCCACATCGAATTCTTGCTCTATATCATTGGGGATGATTCCTGACAAGAATATCTTTAGTTGGCAACCATTTCTGAGATATACAATTGTAACCACTAAGCATTAGCATTTAATTTATTTATAGGTTCAATAATGAGGTCAACTGAAATTCCAACAGACTCATATCCCTTGCCACAGATTGATGACGCTTTGGATCAATTAGGGAGAGCCCATTACTCCTCAGCAATGGACTTGATATCAGGCTACTGGCAAATTGATTTGCCTATAGTGGAACAGGAGAAGTATGCGTAATCACATCCAAGGGGCTTATCCAACCAACCTGTATGCCTCAAGGGCTATGTAACATCCCAGCTACGTTCCAGTGGGTCATGGACACAATTTTTGATGACCTGAAGCTGTCGTGCATCCTCATGTAACTTGACAATATCAATGTATTCTCCCACACATTTTCCAAGCACCTTACCTAATTGGAGGAGGTTCTCGCTGGCTGGCTGAGGCCAACTTCAAGATCAAGGCCTGGAAATGCCACTTCTTTAAGGACCAGCTGGAGTACCTTGAGTTTGTAGTAGATGTGACAGGGCTGAAACCTCAATCCACCAGGGTAGTGGCTATCCAAAAGATGACTACTCCCACCGTAAGCATGAAATCCAGGTATTTTTGGGGATGGTCAGGTACTACTGCCACTTAATACCCAAATACAGTTGTATTGGAGTTTCGCTGTTTGAGTTATTAAAGAAGGATGACACGTTTTAATGGATGGAATACTGAAAATACTCCTTCAATACACTTTGAACGGTGCTAATAAGTGTGCCAGTGCTGTGTACCCTAATTTTGAAAAAGAGTATATTGTCCTGATGGATGCATCCTTTTCCGCCGTTGGGGCGGTTCTATCCCAAAAAGATGACGAAGGGGAGGAGCACCCAGTGGCATACTGCAATCAAAGCCTGAATTGCCACGAATGTAATATATTGTGACCAAGTGGGAGTGCTTAGTTGAGAAATATGCATATAAGAAAATTAGAGTGTATTTCTATGGAGTGAAGTAAAAAGTCATAACGGATCATGCTTTGTTATTCTGGTTGCAGAACCTTAAGGAGCCTAAAGGACGTCTAGCCCGATGGGCTCTTAAACTGCATGCTTTTGACTTCAAGATTCTTCACCATCCTGGAGCAAAACACCAGAATGCCGATTGTTTGTCAAGATTGCCAACCTTTTCAGTTATGGAGGATCTCAGTGACGTAATGTACAACAAAATTCTTAGCGTAAAACACAATGATGAATCACCCCAAGTTATTAAGGCATCAGATGGAATAAGGGGATATATGTTCTAGAAGAATGGTGAATTGTACAAGCAGATAGTAGAACTACCGTGAATATCCCAAGTCCTTCCGCCTGATTAATATTATTATGAGCACACACCAAGCAGTTAACCATGGTGGAGTATGTAAGACTCTGGAATTGTTGTGACTTAGGTACTATTGGTAGAGCATGAACTTTGATGTGTTTGTAACAAATTCCTGCTGCCACCGGTGCCAAGTGGAAAGGCCATTCCACCAGAAGACCTTGTACCAGTTAGTGAAACCACATTTTGCTTGGCATACGGCTTCACTCAATGTTGTTGGCCCTCTGACAACGGGAGCTTACCAGTCTAAGTATATTCTGGTGGCAATTGAGCACTTGACCAGGTGGGTTGAGGCATGGGCAATATGGGATTTGGGGGTGGCCACAGTGGCCAAGTTTGAGATGGAATGTATTATTTATCAACATGGCTGCCCTCAGTTTTTTCTTACCGATAATAAAACCAACTACACCTCACACATCCTTCCAAAGTTGAATGAGCTAATGGGCATCCGCAAGGTTTTGATGACCCCATACCATCCTGAGTCCAATGGGATGGTTGAGCGAGTTAATGGGATTTTGGTGAACATCCTCCAAAACTTGGTAATTAATTGACCTCACAATTGGAGTTCCCTCCTTTCCACCGCTGTTTTTGCATACAACAATATGTATTATTCTTCCAAAGGAAAAGTCCCTTTCAATTACTATATGGATGACACCCTGCTCTTCTGGCGCTGATTTAAGCTTGTATAGAAGTTACCATCGAAATAGATCCCAACGCTATTTAAAAATCTAGCAGACACTGATTAAGTTGCAAACTGAAGCATACTCATTTAGCTTAGCCAAGAAGATCAAGAATCAGGCTTCCAATCAGGTATGGTGTAGTGAGCTAGCTCATTATAAAGATGAGGATATGGTTTTGTTCCATGACCAGCATGGTTTTGTGTGGTAACAAAAGTTGGCTAACATCTGGATTAGTCTGTTTGAGATAATTGAAAAAGATGGGCGTCAATGCCTATACTATCAAGGACCCTGCGAGAGGTCAGGTCATTAAATAAGTGCACACAAAGTTCCTTTGGGCATATAAACAATAGGAGCCTCATTTTCCAGTCAAGGGGGTAATGTCGAAATTATGATATGACTGGACAATAAGCCTAAGTAGTTTGGCGGAATGAGCTAGAATGGCTGAACCAAGTAGTATGAAATATTGTTGAGGTCGCCTTGACATATGGTGATACTGAGCCTAAAACTAATATTTAGTGGATTGCTCTAAATTAGGTAATAAGCTGATGTTGACTTATGACAAATAATTAGTAGATTGCCTTGAACTAAGGCGATTGTGAATTTATTAATTAGTAGACTCTGCTGGAACCAATGAGAATATGTGGAACTGATAGTCTAAGCCAATAGAGTGGTTTCACCCAAAGTTGCTGAGATATAAGTGAGATGAAAACTTTGAAGGAGGAATATTGTTTGTTGGTAAGAAGAGTAGAGAGGAGCAGAAGGAATCTGATGTTAAATATTATAATGAAAGTATCAGTGGAGCAATTGCTTCATATTCTATTATATTTATTAAGTTGTTTTGAGGGTCGACAATCTTCATATTGTCCACTCATTGCTCAGTGGGATTGACCCTGTGTAAAAACCTCTTGGCATATCTCAATAATACTCCCAAAATTATAATATAGTCACTACATGCTCATAAATATCATACTTTATAATTCATTATAGTAGTCTATTTCGCCCCATCTTTTAGTTTTTTGACATCTTCAATAGTTTACATCTATAAACCCATTTTCAAACTTCATCATCATTCAAGAGAGTTTTCACCGGGAAAAGTGGTCCTTATTTCAGGGGCTTCAAGCTGTCTAAGTAGAACTTCTATCACAAACAATGAAGAAAACAAGCAGTCAAGTAAATCAACCTGATGATCTGTCAAGAAGTGTCACTCAATGGATTAGTACCTTGCAATATGAAGTTCTGCCCATGCAGCCTGAAATCTTAGAGTTTCAGGCCACTTTCTAGTTTAACTACCTTCCGTTGATGGCGATCAGTATCAACTTCATATGAGAACTTCAACAATATTATCTTATTAATTAATAGCATCTACTGTGTGGGAGGTCGCTCCATTTGTTCCCGCGCTTCTTCAGTGTCTTCCATGATGTGATAATATATACCTTGGCTCTACTGCCAGCAGGAGAATTGGCTTTGAGGACCAAATGAAATCTCCAGAATTTCATCCATCCTGCTATCCATCACCTTTTACGTGTATTCAGATTTCATCATCACAAATTCTCCTGACAACTAGGGCTTATATAAACCTTACACACCCACATTGTCAATTCTATAATGGGGCCTCCTCCTTTGTCCACAACAACCAAGAAGTCATTGTCAATAACTGTCAGTTGATCAACGAGGCCTTCAACAAAATTGTGGTGATAGCAGATTTACTGGCTACATGGAGGACAAGCTTTATCAGAATATACAACTCCTTGAGGATGTCTGTAATTGATGCCTCAATTAAGTCAAAGATCTAGGGCATACTCTCCAGCATTACTACCAGGAGCTAGCTCTCATGACATCAACTCTGGAGGTGGAAGGCATGAGGGTCCTAGGAGTCCAGAGGGTCCCAAAGGCCCTAAAGATCCCAAAGGTCCAGAAAGTCCCCGTGGGCCTCAAGAGCCCACTGGTCCCACAGCGCCTACTCCTAGCAATCCTGACGACTCCTGGAAAAATTATGTTGTTGGGATTTTGGAATGAACAAATTATCTCGCTTGACTAATACTATAAATCTGCTTTTCTACTAAGGGAGTTATCCCACTAGTGGATATGGGAGTTATCATTTTATATGCATATATATTGTTTGGCAAAGTATCCCAAATGAATATTTATCAATATGCTGAGTTTTGATCCGCTGGATTGATAATGTTTCGTTGGGGATTGTCTCAAACAGTAAACAAGTAAAATTTGTCATTTTCATATTGTAAATTGAGGTGTCTTGTAGGAGTCAATATAGTTTTATTGACAATTGACTAAGTGAATATTAATTTCTATTTAAGTGATGCCGCCCTGATAGCAACTGGCTTTAACCATTTTGTTATTGCGACTTGCTGATTATGGTCAGGAGTCCCATTACCTAAGCAGGTTGTACTGTAATAAGGGTGAATCGCTGGATTTTAATGAAGGCGTTGAATCACGTTCTTTGTTTTAATCCAGAGAAGGGTGCGTTTGAGTAAGGGAGAGAAACTGACCAACCCAATGAGGAAGCACAACACTTTGCGCTACCCTGGAGGGTGAATTAATCAGCAACAGCTGCCGTTTACCATTGAGGCTCCAACATAAGAGTTGGTCTCCAAATTCCCCTATATATTCCCTTATGAATATTTTAATAAAAGCAGAATCAATAAGCCTTAAATATATTTAGCTTATTATACATTTGGTATATTTTTATTAATCTTGGGATTAAAGTAGAGGGATCAGATATCCCTGCGCTAAATATTACTGTCAAGTTCTTTGTGGCTTCTGTGTAAAATAGTGAGGAAGGTATAGAATTTCACCAAGAAGACCAATGAACTATATTTACCAGTTGATTCCAAAGAGACCTTTAAGTCAGAAAGGAGTCAAGTCTTAAGAGTAAAAGTTATTTTATAACCTCTGAACCTGCTGCCAGTGGGATTAAATTTTGTTTTTATCCAGGAGTTTCCAACTTCATAGGAGAAGTTTGAAGGAGAGGTTTTCTCTTTTGTTATATAGAAAGTTTATTTATTAAACTTAACCAGTGGGTTGAAGGGAGATTGTTGCGCCTGACTGAAGGAGGATTTTTAGCAGGAGTAATATTTGGTTATGAACTACTCAATTTAATACTATTCTCCATACTAGTATCAATCACCCACATATTTATAAGATTATTTATCAATGATTATTGGTTGCACATATAAAGAACATATGCAAGAAAACCTTGGGAGCTTAAAGGAGTTATATTCCTAAAAGAGCAAAGTCTCAAGTTTACAGATCGGTGCTCATCTCAAAGGATGAAGTTGAGTAATCACCAATATCTAATTTTCATAGACGTTTTGACAGCTTTCACTGCCTTATCAAATCCACAATGTGGCTCGGGGGTGCAAAATCTGAGTGGACGGATTCCCTTTCAACCCTATGGTCTCAATTGAGGCCTTGTTGGATGAGATGGATAATCTTAGCATCTTTAAAAGCTCACCAATAGTTACATACTTTCAGCTTGAGCAAACCTGTTAAGGGTTAACACACGCTTGAATAGTTTAAGGAGCCAGCTTCTTCTTCAACATGCTGATATTCAAGCATTAAAAAAGAAGTTTGATCACATTGCATCCATTACCTCCCTAAACTGAAACTGTTACGATATCCAAGAGAACTAAAGGTTTTGAGATGACGGCTAGATCAACATGCTCCTTACATATATGCAGAATCCAAAATTTCCAAACATGCACAAATTCTTGATGTCAATACCAAATCCACTCATACTGTAGCTAATTTTAAGCCTGGTTTTATGGAGAGTTTACCCCAGCCTGGAAAACATCACCTCCTTCCTATATGCCTATGAGAGTTCCATGTAAAAGGCTACTGACTGACAAAAGGTGAAGCATATTCACTCATGCCTGAATCTCACCAATCAAGTGATCATTACTCCCCATCTAAAGGAATGCCAAACATGGAAACAGGTCCATACAGCCTTAATCCAGGAATTTGGCAGCAACCAAACCCTGAAAAATCAAGAGCAAGTGTTCATTAGTATCCATCTGAACATAGGAAAGAACCCTATGGAGTTCACCAGCTGCTTCTACGCCCAAGCACAACCCTCAGTAACCACTAACCTCATTACCTTGGATGACGCCAAAAATGAAGTCATCTCCACGTTGTGGTCTTATGCTGAGATTTAAATGTACATTATCAGCCATAAAAATGGTTTTACTTGCTTTCATAAAATTATGGGAGTGCTAAATGAGTACCTGCATTGACCCTACATCTTAAGCCACTGCCTCTGTATCCAACCGTCCTCTGATTTAAGTTGTCAAAAACCAGAAGAAACCTTTACCCTGATGCACTTATTGTAATGGTTTCCATAACAGTGCCAAGACTTGTTGGAAAAGATTCACTGAGGAGGCGGGAAAGTCCGTCAGAATGAAGGACAAAGCGCTTCATGCTGACATCCATATCTCGCCTCAAGAGCAATCAGTAACCTCTGTTGAACATGATGTTGTGATACTATTAGAAGAAGTTTCAGTACCTGTCAATAATATACCTGACACTGCTTACTCTTTTTCTGATGAATCTCCTATGTTTCTCACGCTACCTCCACAGTTCAGAAGTTTGTTTACCCACATCACTGTTCAAGTTCATAAAATCCCTATCCACGCCAGAGTTGACAGTGGTTACCCCATGAATGTTATTTCCTTCAAACTGATGAGACGCATAATAGTTGCTTTATTTTGCTGCATTACATGGAATATGGCATGAATGTATTGCAGTTTAGTCAGTCCATTGGGGCTTATTTTTCCTTATCTAGAAGCTTTATGAAGCTTTATGTGATTATGCCTGCCATTGTACTGGATAACCTGAGATACGATCTTCTCCTCAGGACTCAGTCTCTCTGGGACTACTTTGCATTAGTGCACTATGATGAAAGATTCTTATCAATGCTGGGACTTTGGTTTCCCCTGGTTTTTGAGACCTCGCGTGACATCAAAAAGAGGGCAGATCGCAGGATTGCTTTTTAGAGGGTGAAATCTGATTTTTTACTCAAATATCATGTAAGGGGCTCTAACGTATGGATGCCCCACCTGCAGTTAATGGTCATGAAGGCATGCCAATTTATTTGCCTAAGACGAATACTATACCACCAAAGTCCTAGGTTATAGTGGACACATGGGTTCACATCAACATCCCCTTTGGATACCTTCTGGTAATTCAGGGTTTAAATAACACATAGTCAATGAGATCCTCACCTTTCTGGGAATTTTAGATCCCGCCTATGTTGGATCCATAAACGGTATTGTTGGATAACCTTACGTAAAACCTTAAGATAGTGGTCCCTAATACACCAGCTGCTTATGTTCGCCTCCTACCAGAAGAGGCTGTTGATTACATTTGCAGCTTCAGAAGTCTAAGAGATTTTAGGTTTGAAACGCCCCATCAATGGAACTATTTACACTTGTATTGATAAAAAGCTCACTGGTGAACAACAGAGCCAGGTTAGGGAATTTTGGAGATTACTCAGACCTCTCTGAAACCTCTACCTACAATTTTAAAAAAATGAGTGGGGTTCTACATCATGTATAGAATGGAAACGCTCCCCCCGTTTGGTCCAACCTTACCAAAGAAGTAAGGGTGAAGAATCAAAGGTGGCGGTAGAGCTCAAGAAATTACTTGAAGCTGGGCTATTGGTGCCTTTGCAAAGTCCATGAGCCTTCCCCCTCCTGTTAGTTTGTAAGAAGGATGGCAGCCATCGTGTGGTGATGTACTACTACTCGCTCAATTCCATCACCAAGAAAGACAGTTATCCCAAGCCCCAAATCAATGACTCTCTCCACCTGCTTGCCAGGTTGCAATATTTTTCCTCAAAGAATCTTGTCAGTAGATATTGGCAAGTGGAGCCCCCCCATAGACTAAGTTAAATGTGAACTCATAGCCAATGAAGGGCTATTCAAACCCATGAGGATGCCCCAGAGCCTTTGCAACGCGCCAGACACCTTTCAACGCGCCATGGCAGGATCTTAGGGGACTTGAAGTTATTTTGTTTCCTCAGATACTTCAATAATATCATCGTTTTTGTAAATCTCAACAGTTATGTGAATCACCTCTGGGAAGTATTCAATCTTCTTAGGAAGCCTTTGATAAAACTCAATTCTTCAAAGTGCTCATTCTTCCAATCAGAAATGGAGTTCCTCAGACATAAGGTCTTGAAGGCGGTATCTAACCCATCTCAAATTAAAGTTGACACCATCAAGTATATGTCACACCCCCAGAGCCTTAGGGATATTTAGGTATTTATGGGCATAGTGTGCTATTATTGTCAGTTCATCCTTCAGTTTGTCAACCTAGTTGAGCCCCTGTTCTACCTCCCAAAAAAGAATGTGCCCTTTATGTGGCATCCTGAACAATATCAGGCGTTTAATGCGTTGAAGAATTCAACTTTTGCACTAAACCATCTTAATTCATCTGCGCTTTGTTTAACCCTTCTTGCTATTCACAAATGCAAGTGATGTCACTGTTAAGACCATCCTAGCTTAGCATGATGAAAATCAGTTTTATTATCCATTATCTTACTTTATCAAGACCCTGAGTAAGGCCAAACGGAATTATAGCATTACTGAGCGCGAATGCCTGGCTGTTTTGTTGGTGATCAATAATTTCTGGCCCTACCTCTATGGGACCCACTTCATTATCGTCACTGACCACTCCTTGCTCTGATGGCTGCAGAAAATGAAGGCCTGGATGGTCAGTTAGACAGATGGGCCCTGAGGATGCAGAAATATGAATTAACTATAGTCTTCTGCTCAAGAGCAATTCACCAGAATGCCAAAGGTCTCTCTAGAAGGCTGTTTTGGCTGCTTTGACCCCCAAGGATGACCAACTGTACAAATTAATCAGTCAGCCAGAACGATGAGAGAGTTGGAACCTCCTGAGATCCAAGCTGAGCTCCAAAAAATGATCTGAGATACTCAGGTCAAAGAAGAAGTGCTTTATAAGAAAATCAATAAGAAATGGCTTCCTTATATTCGCTCTTCTTCTTGAAATGACATTATCCTAGAAGGGCATGTGACTTTGGGACATGGGGCAGTGAAGAAGACTCATAAATGGCTAAAGAAATGATGCTACTGGAACAAATGGTAGAAACTATATAAGAGGTCCTGGAAGAGTGTTTGATTTGACAGTCCTAATATTGAGCCAGTCCCTTATATAAGCACTCAGCATTGCCCCATAAGATCCTTTTAATGTTATTAGCATTGATGTAGTAGGTCCTGTTAGATTTTTAACCAGGTGATATTCCTCACATAATAGCGAAATTAGTAAAATAAATAATTGATGATGATTGCTGATTAGTTTGCTAAATTCAATTTTTTATTTAATGATAATACTGCAATTTGTGCTCTCCATCTGGTTGGGTTGAGCTATCTTGATCCTCAGGATCAAGAAAGTATCAGGGATCATCTCCAATAGGAAATTGGTGGGTATCAACACCATTGATTGAGGCTGAGAATGTTGAGATAAATGATACTATGAATTAAGATTTTTTTTGCTTAAATTTAACGTCAAGAGTATTGGGATGGGATCCCAATAAAGTTTTCAGTCAATTTTGAAACCGGCGATTTATGCTGAGGATGTCAAACTAATTAATACTAATTATCTAGGTTTGGCAGAATTATAGTTCAACGCTGACAGAAAATTGTGGGTGATTGTAGGAATTTCTGGTGGAAAGCTGATGTATTCATTTTCAACCATCTGACAATAATTCCTTGCCTCAAAACTGATTTCAGCGGAAACTTATCTCAATTCCAACTCCATGTGAAAATAATTGTGGGTTTTTCTAGCATAAAGCCAAATCTATTTGGAGTACTGGCAACTTATGCCAAAGTTGGTGAACCATTTTATATAACTTAACTTAAGTTGAATCCATTTCGACTTTGTCAGAGTATTGGGAACAATCCCTGACAGCATTTTGGTTTAATTTGACACTGGCAACTTATGCCAAGAATGTCAATATGTTTAAATAATTTGGATTATAAAGATCAAAAGATCAACGTAATTATTGAAATTTGAGGATGATGAGTACCGCCAGTGAGAGTGCTGATGAATACTAAGCAGGGAGAATTGCCAGTGAGTGCTGACAATGCTGACAATAAATGCCAATGGCGTGGATAGTCAAGATATGCCTATAAAGTATATCTGATTTTTCTCTTAATAAAAATATTTATAAAGCTTCAAACATAGTATTCTATTGCCCATCTTTAATAAGTTTTTGGTTAACAGTAGTTAGCTTATCTTGTAGAAGTGGGACTCAAGTTTCCCAGTTGTTAGGTGCTGGGTTAAAACACCTGGAGTGGTCAGTGAAACCAACTCCCAGCCCTGAACTAGATGGAAACCCTGCGGGAACTTAAGCAACTAGCAGCAACAATGATGAACTTAAAAGTTTGAAGGGGAACTTTTCTCTCTCGTTGCAATCACTTTTTCAACTTATTCAATTCAAGTCTGATTCTAGTTTGATAATCTCACAGAGTAGATCAGTCTGCGCCCATGTCAGGGAGCAGTTGGGCAAGTAAGATAAGAGGAGCAGGTGGTAGGCCTGCGGCCTCAAAACATTTGAAAACGCCCCGGAGAAACTGGCAGAATAGAAAAAATCTAAAAAAACTGGCGGTCACTATTTCCCCAGAAATCCCTCACTTGGCAAGCGCGATGCAACCAGTACATCAACACGCCGCACTCCCAAACACTCTCATTGGTGGAATATGGAGTCCGTGTGTTTCTGGACATCCAACAAACAGCTCTATGGGAAAATTTTGTGGGGATGTGCACACTTTTTTCCTAACTGCAGTGTACGTCGCATCTCACTCCATGTCACATGGTTGGCTGGACCTCAGTTTCAAAAACAAGGAGGCAGCAGACAAAGCTGCTGCGGTGCGTGTAGTGATTGACCTCCCTGAAGGGCAATGGGTCGTCAAAACCAAATGCACCAGATGGACAAAATCCAACCAAATTTTCCTCATGTTTGACTTTTTGCCTACTACAGTAAAACGTGCCATTTTAGAGCAACACTTGAAAGATGGTCTCACCATTTATGGCGAAATACAATCTTTTGAGATGCAACACTTTACGCTGATGCCACACCTGTGCACTGGCAAAGCCATCGCAGTTCTGACCCCAACTGAGGAGATTGCGAAGGACCTAACCCAGATCCTGCACTCCACATATATCAATATTGAAGGGCATACCACCCACCCTTTCTGGGTAACTGTGAACAGCGCGCCCCCCATCTGCACCCACTGTGACGCGTTTGGCCATAAGGCACATGCATGCCCCACCAAGGAGGGCATCACATTCCAAGAGCACCTCTTGGTGGCCATGGCCTTCGGAGAGGTGCACTATAAACCAACCGCAAGCACCAAAGAGGCTTTCCCGTGGGGAGCACAAGGCTGCTACCTACTGGTAAAACTTATTTCCCCACAAAAGCGGAAGAAGGCCAAGCAGGCCCGCAGGGCCGCGGCCAAGGAAGTGGCCAAAGTCACCACTGCTATCCCATACTCCCAATGCCAGGAGGACATTGAAACCTTTGCAGCAGAAGCAACTTGGGAATCCATCAACCAATCAGATTGGGAAGCCCATGACAATTGGGCCACCCAATCTGAGGATCTGATGGGCAACTCAATTTCACCCGATCTTTGCAACCAAGCTTTAGTCAAAACTGACTTGGTCTCCAACCTAACAGAAAAAAAAATTTTTGACCCACTTGATGGTGCACCGAACTCATCTGTACCACAAAAAATTTGTTTGACGTTGGGGAAACAAAAAGTGAAGGCAAAAGCCAATGCAAACCTTTCTTCTAAAATCAACAAAACTACCAATAGCATTGCTGCAAACATACGCGCTGCCATGAAGTCCCATGGGGATCTAGAGGAGGCTAGTGGGCCCAGGTGCCCACCCCTCACACCTAAGGTGTGATGGGGGAAACCTTCACTTTGGGGATGTTGAATATCGTTGGACTCAAGGCCTCACTGTCCCGGGGCTAGGAAACTGAGTTTTTACAAAAAAATTTACCCATGGATATCCTGGCCATCCAGGAGTCCCAATGTCCGCGAGGTTCCAAGGATGCTTGGAAAACCATGCTCCTCCCATCCCTATCCTTTTGGTCAGAGCACTGTGGGGTGCTAGTTTGGAAAAACAATTTTTTCAAATTTTTATTGTCAGAATCCTTCCTCAATGGATGAGTCCTCATTATCACTTTCTCATGGGCTGATGTAGCACACGCTATTGTCAACATCTACGCCCCAACCTGTGTATGAGAACATCAGAGATTTTTCTCATCAGTCAAATCCCTCCCATTACCCCAGACCCTTTCATAGTTGGTGATATGAACTTATGTCTAAACACACCAACGGACCGTTGGCCCTCCTCCTCCCATGCCCCCCAGTGTCACATAGAACTTTGCATTCTAAAGGCCACCCTTGGGTTAATGGATGCACTGCTGGGCGAGCCCCGCTGCTCAAAAACATGATGTGACCCCACGTCCACAACAGCCAATTAAGGTCCATGACCCGCATAGACCTTATCCTTACACGGCGAAATTCCAACCCCACATTTCCCACTTCAAAACAACAAAAATTATATTCTCTGACCACCGGCTGGTCTCAATAACCTACCACCTACCTGTCACAGTGGTTAAGGCCCCACATTGGTGCAAACTCCGCCCTCCCAAACTTGCATCGCCAGGATTTTCCACTTGGGTGGAATCAGCAACTTTGGAAAAGAGTTTGTTACACCATTTTGCGCAGACCCCATCTCCACATTGGCAGCCTTCAAAAAGGATACCATCTGCCACTCTCGCCACCTCTCCTCCTGATGCTCATGAGCCACATTGGCTGACATCTCGCGCGCTCTGGCAGAGTTGGCACACCTGGCTTCCAACATCCCAGCCACAGGATACAGCCCTGCATGGGGCCAGAAGTGGGCGGAGGCAGCTACCCACCTCAACGTGCTCAAAAAGCAACACAAACACTGGGTTTGTGTTCAGTACAGGGGCCAAATGCATTACAAAGGGCGACAAGTACACCGCATATTTTTTTAAAAAAATTTCGCACCATGCTAGAGCGTGGCCTGCACACAGGTGCGAAGATCAGATGATTCCATTGCGGATACGCCAGCCAAAGTGGCAATTGAAACATAAAAGTATTACTCCAAGTTATTAATCTGATCCAATTCAGCCAGCCAAAGTGGCAGAATTTCTCAACTGAACCCACATCTGCACAATTTCCCAATACCCGAAAATAATTAATTTGATTACTCCAAATGAACTATGGACAGCCATCCGCGGTGCACCAAACCGGAAATGCCCAGGCCCAGATGGCATTCCATATGAATTCTATAAAACGTACTTCAAATATATATCCCCAATACTCTTACCTCACTTAACCAGAGCCTTCTGGAAACGCGCCTCCTACCAGGAGGACAAGAGGCCTTCACCATCACAATCTTCAAGAAAGGGGACAAGCTTGACTTAGCCAACTGGCGCCCCATTTCTCTAACTAACACGGATACAAAAATTTTAACAAAAATCATGGCTAACCGTATAGGGATTGTAGCATCTGCCACCACCTCCCCAGAACAATTTGGTTTCATACCCAGAAGGTCGATTTGGGACAACATGCACTCTGTGGCTAAACATGCCAGTCCACAGCCTCTGGGGCACTTGTATTCTTGGACCAACAGAAAACATATGATAGAGTAAACTGGGAATACCTCAGGTCCTGCCTCCATAAATTCCGCTTACCCCATCGCTTCATCACCTGGGTGATGCTGCTCACAGAATCTACAACAATGGCAGTACGTGGCCCTGGCTTCCTAATGGAAGTAGTCCGCCCTCAAAGGGGCTTGCGACAAGAGGACCCCCTTAGCCCACTCTTATACAACTTCAGCCTTGACCCACTACTTCTAAACGTGAATGCCCAACTCACTGGGGTCCATGTGCCAGGCCAAGCCCCAGTCAAGATGATGGCGTTTGCAGACGACTGTGTGGTTGGAGTGTCTAATTATAAAGATGGACGCGCACTTGAAGCTCTCATCCAGGAGTTTTCCCGGGTAAGTAATGCTGCACTGAACGCTTCCAAAACTGAAATCATCCTCCTTGGTTGGTATCAAACCTGCTGGGCCCCAGCAACCAGTGCCCAGCCCAGCCCATCTGCTCGCTCACGTGCTCGCCCTCCCAGATCACCCCACACTGCCCCACTGGTGCTTCCCTTCATGCCACGCCCTACCATAGGGCCAGTCTGCCATCTGGGCGTGTGGGTGGAGGCAGGCGGGTATGCATCAGCAGTATTGGAGTGCCATATACTGGACAACGTGACGAAGCGCATCACCTCCCTCAGAGCCCACCCTACTTCCCTTACTGGCAGGGTTGTTTTAGCCAACTCTATGCTCCTCTCCAAAGTCTGGTTTGGAGCTCACGCCATCCCCTTCTCCCCAAGATTTTTCAAATCCTTGTTTGCCCTGCTGCAAGGATGTCTTTGGTCAGGCCGCCCACCACCAGTACGTCTAGAGGTCATGTTTGGCCCTCATCATCATGGTGGCATGAGCCTGCTTGACTTCAAAGCCCATGCTGCCAAGATCCTGGGCACCTGAATTACGGCCATCACCGCCCTTACGCTCCCCTCCCAACGCTGGTCCCGCGCGGCCCACTCCAACTTCTCCCACGCCTTTGGCCTCAACAATCCATCGAACCCTCACTCCCTGATGAAATACCTGGCTTCACACCCATCGGCCACAGGTCCTCACGGGACTAAAACCCACTACAAACGAATCCTCCTCTCCATGCAGAGCGCTGAGTGGAGAATTCTTATTAGCGGACACACAGCCCAGAGAGGCCACCCCTCTCCTCAGTTCACAAAAGAAGTACAGGGGTTACCCATCCAAGATGGCGTGATCCCCACACGGCCCCATGTCCTATCCAGGGTGGACTACCTGGACATGATGGACATCCCTTACTCCATTGAGACCCAAAAAAATATCTGGAAATATGCACACCATTCTCTGTTGCAGCCTCAAATCCGTTCCCATGTGTGGCGCTGCCTGAGGTGGGTATACCATATGGCTGAGCGCTCTTGCGCTTTACACTCATCCTGCGTCGTGTGTGGCCAGTATGGAACGCTGTTCCACCGCCTGGAGAAGTGTCCTACCTCGAAAGTGATATGGCGCGAAGTTCAACGTCTGCTGGGCCAGGATCAAACACATCCCTACAGTCTGTCAAGAGATATGTTTGCTTTATCAATAACCTCCCCCCTTCCACCCTCCCTCCGTGCTCTGGTGGTTGCAATCGCCATGTGAACTATCCACACGATTGTCTTGGATGCCATCGCAGGCTCCACCCCCACCCTCCCAGAAGCTGTCCACAGATTCCAGTCTCATTTGGTAGACCACTTTCAGGTGTGGATATTTGGATACCTCCCACTGCGTCACCAACAGCTGATCTCCTCCTGGTTCCCAGTTTGGTTCATCAAATCAGACCCTTTCCTACACACGTGTTCAATTGTGGCTACGGCCCCTTCACACGTTCCCTCTCCCTCCCCATAAGTGGCGTTCCCGCTGGCAACAAGAGATAGCATCGCTTCTCTGGGGTGCCTTCCCTGTTACTAAGTTTTGTCTCTTTTGGGTCAAATTTGGAATTTTCCGTCCCATGGTCATCCTTCCTCGCAAAAAATTAAAAATTTAAACGTTTGAAGGGGAGAAACCCAAAGAGTGTTATTAGAGGCCGCTGAACCACAATCGTTGGACATGTCTCAAAGTGTACCTCTGAGCCATAACGAGTGGTCATGCCTCAGAAGGAGAAGTTGTTGGTCTTCCAGGTTGGTGGGTTGTCCTGCAAATTTTCAGGGAAAGGTCGCCAATGATTGTGAAAATCAAGAACCAGCAGTCTTCATAGTGTTTGGTTTGGCACACTAATGGAGTCACCTAGTATTGAAAATAAAAACTTTCAACAGGTCTTCTTTTTACTGGATTGCATGGCCATAAATATATCCTCTTAGCCGTGGACCACTTGACCAAATTGGTATATCAGACAAACAGCTATTCAACTTATAAGTAAGAATATTTTAGGGTATAATAGCCCCAATTTTAGTGATATGAAACGCCTATTAATTCTCAGTGGAATTCTGTCCCTTAAAGTAATGAGATTACTCCCAATATTTTACTAAATACCTTGGCTGCAGGCTCCCAAGTCCATCCAAGCACTAGCGTAAATGTAGTGCCATTTTTAAGAGAAAAACACCCCCTTATATATATTTGTATGGGGTTCTGGTGGATGCAAATATTTTTCTAGCCAATCACCCCTTAGGAGCTCAGGTAATCAACCAAACAAGCCATATGTGCAAAATGGCTGACTGGAGGGAGTACATTAAAATACTCCCCCATGATTATGTCCTTCCAAAAGTCAAACTCATATCTACAATGCATGCCAAATCTTAATTTAGCCAAATTGAGCCCTTCACTGCTTAACATGGATCCTCTATTATCTCGTGATTAGCCTTGAATTAGCTTAACTAATAGTAGGCGTAAAATTATTAAACATCGCTTATTCTACTAAGAGTTTTTTTTATAAATATATCTAGTTTTTACTATTATAATATTATTTATTTATTGTTTTAGTTTCCCCAAATAATTAAAATTCAGCAGTTTAAAGTACTACTTTTGGTACAATCTAGATGTTGAATCCTGAGCCTAAGCACCTGTAAGCAATGATATTGCTAGGTTTGAAACAGGGTCAAAGCAATTTATTTCCCCATTGCCACTGCTAAAGCCATGGTTATATTTCTCAATCAAATTTGTTTTCATCCAGCATGGATGCCCGCAAATTTTACTTTTGGACAATGGGTTAAGCTTCACCTCACAGGTAGTCCATGAACTAAATTCTCTTTATAAAACTAATTAGATTTTCACCGCCCCTTACAACACATCAACCATTGGTGTAGTGGAACGTGCTAATGGAACACTCATCTTTATCTTGCAGAAGATGGCTAAACTGATCCTACTTTTTGGAATCATTATCTACCTAGTGCTTTGCTTTCTTACTAAATAATCTGCTATCAATTAAAAAGCTGTTCCCCTTTGAAGCTCTATTTGGGCGTTCTCCCCTTCTGCCAAGTAGAATTCAGCCCCTTCTCAATACCTCTGTACCTGAGAACCCTGATTTAACTATGTGGGCCTTAGCTGATGAAATTTTCCATATTCAAGCCCTATCCACTTAAACATTGTCACCACCTCAGAAAGGGAGACATCCCATTTTATTTTTGGCCTGCCCTTCTTACCAATTTCAAACAAGATGACCTCATTCTCTTTTATCAACATTGACCCAGAGGTTGACAGAACAAGCTAACGTAGTTTAGTCTAAAAACTAATAAGGTCATTCATATGGTGAACTTGGAGTACTCCAAAGCTGATGTAAACCATGCGCAGTGGTGAATATAGCGCATGGCCAATTCCTTTGGCCCTATACCCCCTCTGACAGGATATTAAGGAGGGCGTTGTTGGGATTTGAGACAATGAGAGAGTCAGAATCCCTATTCCCAAATCAAGCCTTAATAAATCAACTCTTGATCTAGTGCAAGAAGAACCTTACTTTGAAGGCACTGATACAAAAGTCAATCAGAAAGCACCATTAGCATAAGAATCTCTGGAGATGCCTTCAAGAATCCCATCCCTGCTTTCTGAACCACAAGAGGCACGACCCCCACTGCTGAAGTCATAAGGATGATGCAGAACAACAAGGTCGCCAACCAGGCTATCAATCTAAAAGGCAGTAAAAAGATCTTGTTTTATAGGGCCATGAAGGTTTCTGAGGCATCAAGTCTCTGCACACCCTATGGATATTAATGCTTTCTAACTCAATAGAGTAGCCTATTTCAAAAACTTCTCTCTCGACTCAGCGTAACTTTCCAAGCAATTATTTGGTTAATTAAAAGCAAACACTTAATTTCACACTGAAGTCTTACTCCAATGTTGTCAGATCCCCCGCTGACTGTCCCAGCATGGGGCAACAGCGAAACTCCCCCCTCCATTTTCCATCCAACAGGAAAAAGTGCTCATACTGGCTCGCCCAGTCATTCCAAACCCTTGGGATGATTTGTTCCTCCCAATGACCTTGATGCCCATCTCGCACAAACCCAAGTGGTGCCCCGCTGCCCCCTGGTGCTCCCCGGAGCAACATGTGTTTTGGCCTTAGGGTTGAATATGGGGCATTCTTTCCCCTATGACGACCAAGCCATTATCAAAATGGCTCAGGTGGTGATGACACCAGCCTGTTTTATTGACTTTCGCCCCTATAAGGGATACTTTAATCTTGGCTTCCCCTGTGAAGCTGATGCAGCCACTGTGGCAATGGTGCCATTAGTATTTTTAATTTTCCCCTTCCAACAACTCAGACCCAGCTCCCATCAGATACCACCTTGGTGGTCCAGTTTGCTGGTTTGCCCACCTACCTCCCCCCTGAAGTGCTCCATCAGGAGCTGATGGAAGGTTTGGCAGCCTATGGCGCCAACCCCATCTTACAATTTGTGGTCCCAAATGGGGCCACACGCCTCGCTGGGCCTCAGGCGTATGCCACAATCAGCCCTAAATTTACAAAAATTTCTTTGGTAATTCCTCCTCATAACACCATCCCATCTGCCCCCAACCATCCGTTCTAGGCCCGCGTTGAGGGCGGATGGACGATTTGTCCATCCTGTTTCAAGTTAGACCACTCAAAACGCACATTTCCATACTCAGAAACTTCTGCCGATGCTAAAGTTTGCCTGACGCCCACCAATCTGCTGCCCACCCCGCGCCAACTCCACCATGGGGTATGATCCTACATTCCCCTCCTCCAATGCCTGATGCTGCAGCTGCACCTGCAGCCACCAATCAGTATCCACCTTGCCCCAATGCCATAAATAATTCATCCAATCAAACATCAGAATGGATCCCAGTTTGATCCCATGCATCTGTAAACAAATCAAACAAACCTCAACTGTACGCTGATTCCCCAATCCAATTCAACCAAAACCATGGGAATTATTGGATGAAATTGACAAATCAGGTAATGTCATTGAAGAACTGACGCTGCAAGTTGAGCGGCTCTGCAACGCAGATTGGGATGCAAAATTCCCACCTCAGAAATATGTCCCACAACCTAATGCCAAACCATTTACAGCGACCACCAGCTTGCAGTAGAAGCAGTTGCCACACTAGATTGCCATCCACTTTGCAAAGCTGCCACCAAATTTGTGGCTGCACTCACAGGAGGAATTCAACCTTTTGTCATCCCCAAAAATCTTACTTCACAAAGTAAGATCAACATGAAAACTTTACACAAAAACGTTACTAAAGCCATCCAGAATTTGGTAACAGTAGCACGGAATCTGAAAACAAAAATAACCCAAACCAACATTGCCACGTTTGTTAAACTCCCAGACGCCCACCTCAAAGCTGAAGACGCTTTGGCCAAATACATCGTTGGTATAATGATGGCTGGCAACTATTTGGAAGTTCCAGTCATCAAAAATATTGAACCCCATGCCGCTGATGCCCCCACACCCTTACTATCTGCCTTAACACGCACCCTACTCTGGGATGAGATGGATGTGGACAAAGACGAGCCCACCAATCCCCCCCTCCCCATCCACCATGGAGGGATAGCAGTATTCTCTGCCCACCTTGTTGGATATTTGTTAGGTATGATTCAATTGATCCGTCCATTTTGGGCGTTTTGTTTGAATCTTTATTTTTATTATGATTTTTAGTTTTAGTTTGGTAATATCCATCTCCTGGTCAGCTTACCTCAGTTAAATAAAAAAAGCGCCTATTTTGCCTCATAATTTTATTTTTTGATTCTCAGCTAGTTTATATCTTTGAGCTAATTTTCAAACATCATTTACAGTCAAGAGAACTGTTACGCTGAGAGTGATCAGGGAGTGGAGGTGCAATTCCAGAAGTCAACTCCAATGATTCCCATGCATGTAATTCTTCTTTATCAGATTTCCAGTGGTGCCTTCAGTGACAGATTTTGATTAAAAGGGCTTGATAGTCAAACTATTAAAACTTGAAACAGGACCAGGTATCTTGACTCGCTTGTTATCTTAAATCCTGACACCACTCTTGGCCCTCCATCACTCTTATGGTTGAATTCATGTACCAGGTTGAGTTTAGAAAATAACTTGGATCTTGCAATTGCCTGGCTGATGGTTCTCTCCAATGGCAGGGGATAGGGGTCATGCACAGGGATGTTGTTTAAACGGCATAGTCCACACTACTGTAAGGTTCCATCAGCCTTCTGTGTAAGTATTATAAGTTAATAATTAGGTACAGGTTTTTTAAGATAAGTCTCTCTAAAGCTAGTCTTCATAACAAATTTCCAAGGCCTTAATCTCTCGTTTAATCTGGGTACAACGGAAAGTCTAAGTTGATCAAATCCATCATTAAGTGGAAAGCAAAATTATACTCTGAGTGAGGTAAAAGATTATAATCCTGCTTCATATCTAAGATATTTATAAGCTGTTGTGGATTTATCAATCTTCTTCATTGAGTGCTCTGAAAATGTTCCAGGACAACGGTATAATCATTTACCCTTGCTTTTTTGCTGTCATCAGCAACCTTTTGCTACTAGTTTGCAGCAGCAACTTATCAACCAGCTACCAAAAACTTCACCAGGAGGAGTACTATTATTAGTATATCAGTCCCCACATTCTATCTCTATATGAACAGCCTCAATGTTTCATCAGAAAGTTGTTAGCAAACTATGGTGAATCTTCACGGGGTTTCTAAGTATCTCTAGGTGGGGAGCGGTTGCGCTAACCATTCACTAGATCTTCAAGTCCTATATTTTAATTATTCAGAGTCTAGACTCCTCACCAATATAAAGATAGGCACACGAAAAAGCTAAATGCATTCACCTGACATCTATCCTTAAAAATCTCTAAATCCTACCCTTTAAACTATCCAGAGTTGTTCCTCTTCAATAATAAAGATGATAGGCAAATGAAAAATACTTTATTTTAAAAGTAAATTAGGTATATATAAAAGCAAAAATTGGCAACATATACCTTCCTATTAATTATAAGTGGCTAAACCCGCCAAAATAAGAATAAAATTTTATCAGAAAACCTCAGCATTAATTTCTGACAAAAATTTAAATTGACCATCCTTGGCAACAAAGTTGATATAAACTTAAAATATTTATAATAAAACTATCTATTTATCCTTGGCATTAATTGCTATTAGATTGGAAAGACTAAAAGTTATTGTGGATTGTCTCCAATGTTCTTGAAACAGCTGATACTTTGAAACATCTTGATCCAATTGAATGGGAAGCTCAACTTCAAAGTTTATTTATCATTCTTTTAATCATTAAAATAAATCAGCTTAAGCAAATATAGAGTACAAATTGAAACTGATGTATATCATCAAAAATAGCTCAACTCATGAAAATGAGAACAAATTGAGAATAATTATCTTTAATAATAATGCTAAATTTGTCAAATCTAGGTAACTATTTGACAGTATTGGTTTTTTGGCGATATTGGTTAAATTTGCCAAGATGGTTTGCACAGGGTATTAGCCACTGAGCAACGGAATGGACAATATGCAGATCGCCAATCCTTAATAAAAACTGATTATATAAGATGTGTAGCAATCACCCTAATTGACACTTTTATTATAATATCACAAAACAGAAATTATCTGCAGACTACTCAAAAAACCTCCCCTCTCATTCTTCCACTCAACTCTTATCTCAGTATTCTAGGCTGATTCCACCCTTCTGATTAGTAATCTCCTATTCATTCCATTTTGGAAGTTTTCATCTATCTCAAGGTTTTGGTGGAATTCTTTTGATATGCCAAACTATTTATACTGCAATCAATTCACTTCACATCTATATAATTTCTGCTCAATATTGAGGCTTGCCTTGACTCTAATTTATGATCCTCCAGAATGTACAGCTTATCATCCAGTCATACCAATTTCCCAACATTACCCCCTTTGACTGGACAATAAGCTCCTATAGTTTGTATGCTCAAAGGAACTTTGCGTGAACTCAGTAGATAATCTGACCACCTGCAGGTTCCTTAATGGTGTAGGCATCAATACCAGTCTCACCAAATACTTCAAAAGGCCCAGTCAAAATGTTAGCGAGCCAGTTCTTCCATCCAAACCCCTGTTGGTCATGGAACAAGACATGATCTCCTACAGCAAACTGTGGTAGTCTGCTACGTCTACTCTGGTCAGCCTCCTGATCATGGATCTTCTTAGATAATCTGGTAGAATATGCTTCCATTTGTAGTTTGATCAAAGTCTTCATTAGATTGGTTAAATAACTCTGCAGTTTCATGATGCCAGTATCCTCCACACAAGAGTAAAGCAGGGCAGGTAAAGCCAGATGTCTACCATAAAGCAGTTGAAAAGGACTTGCCATTGGACAAATGGTAGCTGATAATATATGCAAAGACAGCTGTGGGTAGAAGGGTACTCCATTAAGATGGTTGATTTTTCACAAGATTGCGGAGTATGTTTAACAATGTTCCGTTGACCCATTCCACTATTCCATCGGATTCCAGATGGTAGGGTGTAGTTAAGACCCCACAGATTGACATCAGTTCATTCAAATTGGGCAGGACATGTGAAGTGAAATTGGTTCCATTGTCTGTTAAATGAACTGCAGACAGCCATGTCACTGTATGACACACTCCATAATAAACTTGGCAGTGGTGACCGCCCCAAATCATTAATCACCCTGGCTTCCACCCATCTCATCAGATGATCAATTTCTAAGATTATGTACTTAGATCAGTTTGCACCAGTTGGCAAAGGCCCCACTACATTAAGAGAAATGGTATACCATGCAAACCGGGGCTTAACCAGCTGGTATGTGGTCCTCTTGTGTAAAGGTTTTTCCTTTTGGCACTGATGACAACAGCTAACCGTTTCCAGCATTATAATGCATGCTCTCCCAATAGTAGCGGGTTCACAAAAACTCCAACGTTTTCCATAGCCCACCATGCCCTACCGCCTGATGTGCATCCATAATAATTGCTAGTATAGCCGAAGTTTAGAAAAATAAGCGTCAATTCCCCAATCTGCTTATATAGATCCTCATCACGTAAGAAGGTAACCTGTTTAATCCAGTCTAACGCTCTGATCACTTGTGGTAGCTCGTCGTGGTATTTTCCCACCACCATCTTCTCTTATATAATGTCAGCCAAATCCACCATATAGCAACAGTTGGTAGCCATGAAAGACAGTCTGCATTCTAATGTTTCGCTCCTGACCGGTGTACAATCTCAAAATCATATTCTTGAGCTTCAAAGCCCAAGGTGCGAGCCATCCTTCATGTTCATGGAGATTTTGCAGCAGAGCATTGATGCATGATCCATTACCACTTGAAATTTCACCCTGGGGAGTTATACCCAAAACTGTTTATACACATATATTACCACTAAGCACTCCCGCTCAGTCATGCGTAATTATGTTCATGACAGTTTAAGCTTTGGCTACAAAACGTGACAGGGTGCTTTACGCCGTCATCATCCTTATGAGATAATACAACCCCTATGGCGGAAAGTGATGCATCCATTTGTACTATGTATTGTTTTTCAATGTTGGGGTATTGCAAATTGGGTGAGCTCACTAACGCGGTTCTTAATACATCAAAAGCGTTTTGGCTTTGCTCCGTCCAGTCAAAAGTGGCATTTTTACTCAATAACTCAAAGAAAGGTGCCCCAATACAATTGAATTTAGAAATGAACCACTGGTAGTAACTGGCCATCCCCAAGAACACTTGGATATCTCATTTATTACCTGGTTGGGTCAACTTACTTATAGCTTCCACTTTCGCCAGCTGCAGTTTAAGCCCTTTTGAGTCCACCACAAACCCAAGGTATTCTAATTGCTCTCTAAAAATGACACTTTCAAGGCTTGATTTTGATACTAGCATTGGCAAGTTGGTAGAACACTTGTTTCAAGTGGTCAAGATGCTCTGTGAACGTTCATGAGAACACGTTGATATCATTAAAGTAAACTAAAATGCAGGACAGCTTCAGGTCACCTAAGATCGTATCCATAGCACGCTGGAACATAGCTGGGGCGTTGCAAAAACCATGTGTCATATATGTAGGCTGGAATGACCCCTATGAAATGATTAGCGCATTTCTTGCATTCCGCTGCTGGAAATTTGATCTGCCAGTACCCCAATATCAAATCCATGGCAGAAAAATAGTTAGCCCCCCCCAAGTCGATCTAACGCGTCATCAATTCATGGAAGAGGGTAGAAATCTTTCTTCATAACACTATTGAGCTTTTTGATAGTCAATGACCACCTGGTTAGTGCCATCTTTTTCTTAACAATAAGCATCGGCGATGCCCATGGGCTCTTAGATGGCTCCAACATCCCTTGTCTAATCAATTTGTCTACTTCATTGGAGACAACATCTTCCGCCGCTCTCAAGCACCTAAAAGCCATAAACAAATGGGAGGGTGATCTTCTGTATCTACCAGATGCACCACCCCTTGAGCACACCCTAAGTCATAATCATTGGAAGCAAAAACATCCTGGTATTTTCAAATAGGGCCATTACTCTATCTTTCTGTTCTCTAACAATCCAGTTAACGCTTCATGCGGAACCACTGCCATTATGCCAAATGGGAATTTAGTGGTATGCTAAGGTCCTCCCATAATCTGAAGTTATGAATATGGTGAATCTCGTCAACAGGGTCAATTTTAAATAAGCTACCACTTGGTGCCTTTGAACCGTCATAGTCTCCCTTTGAAGGTTCGCTATCAGCACCTTCACTTCCCCCTGCCCTGGTAACAATAACCCAGGAGCCACATGAGGTTCAAGCAGGGATTTATATTAGGGCTCCATAATCTCCCCGTATAACCCTTCTGGGATGTCAATTTCAAGCTCCATCCCTTAAATTAGCTGATGCCAAGATTATATGCTTACAGTGCTTGCAGCTTGAAGCGTAATACCTTTGTATTCATAGATCTGGTTTTGGGGAGCTCTGGTCCCCTTCTTCATCTGCCAATATTGGACAGTAATCACCCCATAACTATACGCCAAATTGATCTGGCTGGAGCGGATTGGGTCTTTTAGGATTCGCTAGAAGTAAAGTAAATTGTGGATCCATTGTTCAAGATACTAAAGGTTTCTTCTGCCATATTGATCACTGCTTCAAATCGCCTCATGAACGCAGCACCAATCAACGTGTCATAGTTATCATTTGGCAGAATTACCGCTGGAGCGGAAGCCCTAAATGAACCAAATATCAGAGGTAACGCGTTATATGTGCCTTTGGACACAGTGCTCTGTGCCCCCACGGTCCCATACACTACTCTGTGATCCACATCTGGCTTCAGCGGAAACTTAGCCACGAGCTTGGTGTAGATTATATTAATTGGGGCACCAGTATCTATAATAACTCGGATTTTTATGTTCTGAACAAAAATATTACAGTAGGTACACTACGAATAAGAAGAACCATTGGTATTTATTATGTGAATGTTCAAGAGCTTTTTGTTACCAAGAAAAGTGGCTATACCTGCACTGGCATGATAATACTCCTGGGAAATCTTTTCTGCTGGAATGGCTACAGTAACCCCACTAGGGAGGCGACGTCCGTTGAGGGTCCAGCAACACTTGTGCCATTTCATTCAAGGATTTGCATGAATATGTCTTATGCACTTCTTGGCGGAACTCAGATCCTGAAGGGGTATAGTCTCTCTCTTGAATGGAGGCTGAGGTATTGGCTGAATGTTGTTGGTATAATAAGTTGTTGGGTTGGGTACCAGGGCCAATGCAAAGAGACTCTTGGGAATCATAAAGGGACAATTAAATTCGAATTAGCAGAAGTAGAGCGTCCCATCTCTACTCCACTTGAGCTTTTCCCTGCTCAATTAAAACGGATGACACTGCATGCACGTGCTGATTACTTGGCAGTTAGATGCATAATGCCCTTTTCATCCACATGAGAAACAAGCATTCATAAATGGCTCCCATCTATAGTTTGCGCCTGAAGGGCCAGGTCACAAGTTTACCAAAGTATTGAAGTTAGGCCGGGGATGTGGCATCTGAGCTTAAGGAGGGCGGAAAGAATCCGCTGACATATAGGGTGGACGAATATCACCCAATGGATTATAACTGGGTCGTTGCTGTCCATTTCCTGATGAATTCAGCAGCGGTAGCAGGGGCCTTCCTCTCCACATTGGGATCACTGAATGTGGCGGAGAGATGGTGCAAAGTGTTAACGATTTTAAGAAGCCTCACGTCTTCATTCAGTATGTGAGTCATAGCATTATGCAGTTCACAACATGATTTGACTGCCGCCTTCATGGCTATGCTTACATCCTTGTTGGTTAAGATATTGGCTCCCACTAACACATGAGTTTCATTTGTGAATTGCTCTGCAAACTCCAGCAGGGACTTGTTCTTGTGAAACTGTATGGTCAGAAAGCCAGCATTGCGCTGCACCATCTTAGCCACGCTCCCAATCAGACAGATCACAGTCTCCTTCACCCCTTGATAAGATACTGAACTATTTTGGAGGTAACAGGTGATCTGTTCAGCGCTCTCAATATCTAGAGCGGAAAGAAAAAGTTTCGCTTTCCGCTGATTCAAGGCCCCTTCTACAGCAAATATGAAACGTTTAATGTATCCATTCATATTCCCATCACAACTGAACTGTGGTAACTTCTCAATCCAAACAAAATCACCTTGCTCCGGAATCCAAGCGTGAAGAACAGCTGAAATAGGCTCTAAACATCCAATTGGAACATCCCTTGGGTACTAGAATAGGGTCACATGGATGGATGCAAATATGCTGGAGTATACTGGGCAGAAGTTGGCTTGTGAAGAGAAACTTCCACAACCCCTGAGGGATACTCGCTGGCCAATCCGTAGCATTCTTCTCCAGACTCACCACTGACTGCACCATTTCCCCCCTTACCAGGATGTTCAGCAAAATGTCTGACAATTATTAGCTCAGCTTTGACCAAATAGCACTGACACTACCCATCTTGCACCCCCAGTTGAAGCGCTTCAAACTCATTTTGCAATTTGTGGCAGAAAATCCACTCAGAGTCCAGTCGATGCTCCATTTCCTATAGCCGTGAAAGAACGTCCTCCAATGTGCCCTTTGTTCTCGCCTTCTGCTTCCTGTGTCACGCACTTGTTGGTTTGCTTTGTCTACTTGATTAACGAGAGAAGCTCATTCTTGCACCAGCTCCTAGCTGGCCCAGAAATGGGTTCAAAATGCACTTGCATATCAGCATACTCCACCATCTTGATGAACAGAAGGGTAATGGCTCAGCTCTGAGCCGCCTGACTAGCACTTTCCAACTAAATACCTGAACCAGCAACTGGCTGTATTCCTGAGGATGCCAAAAAAGAGCTGGTATTATGGTTGGCTATCTGATGATTACTCCACGTAAAATAAAGTTGACTAAATTTGACTTCCACAGAGTCAACGTGATCTGCCTTCCGCCGCACTTTCAGGGTAACCCAGTCTCTAATCTGAGCCACTTCTGCAGTAATCCCTTTGGCCCATTCTTCCAGGTCCACCATAAACTGCTCAGTGTTGCTCCCCAACGTTGTGACATCACGTATTTATTCTGCCTTTAGCCTTGCCAGTCTAACAGTCCCCCTATTACTTGTGGTAACTCATGATTCAAATGTGGAACTAATTCATCCAAACAACGGCAGACGTCCATGACATGATTGTCCACGTGCACTAGCGCCCCTGGACCTCCAAGAAAGAGTGATTGAGGTAGTCAAGTAAAAGACAAGTGTCATTCTGTTGCACTTGAACAAACTGCATGATGTCCCTGATCTCAATGTTATGTCAGTTAACACATGCAGTAGCTGATGGATCGAAGGAAGAATGTAAGCAACTAGGTATTCTTCAGCTCCATGTGTGCTTAACCATTGAGACAGCCCATAGGAGTAGCGGTGAGGTAAGACATATACAATATGTTATGAGCCACTTGGTCCCGTTGGTTATAAAACAAACTCAGCTCATGCTCCCCCACATCATCTTCAAAAATGTTCTCACTTGCAAAAACTATTCCATAATACCCCGCAGTTGCTGAGGGGTCACATTCATGGACCTTCCTGTTGATCTGATGCAAACGCAGGACAAGCGCCTAATTCAATTATATCATAGTATCCTCATCCCCTGGATCTGTCACCATGATAAGTTCCAGTCCTTCATTGGATGCTTCCCTTGCTTCTCCAATTTATTGATCATGAAACATGATTAGATTCTGGCATAAAGAGTGAGGGCTCCCCCTGATGCCCTAGTGCCTTTTATGCTACAGTTGACCAGTGGCCCCCTGTAGTGAGCACCACTGTTAATTTTTTGGTGATATGGGTTAAATCCACCATTCTGGTTTGCACAGGGTATTAGCCACTGAGCAACGGAATGGAAAATATGCAGATTGCTGATCCTTAATAAAAACCAATTATATAAAATTTGGAACAATTGCCCTAATCAACACTTTTATTATAATATCAAAAACATAGAACCTATCTGCAGACTACACAAAAACCTCCCTTCTCATTCTTCCACTCAACTTTTGTCTCAGTATTTAGCCTATTTCACCCTTCTGATTAGTAATCTCCTATTCATTCCATTTTTAGGAGTTTCCATCTATCTCAAGGTTTTGGTGGAATTTTTCAAGTTGCCAAACTATCAATACTCAACCAATTCGCTTCAAATATATATAATTTCTGCTCAATATTGAGGCTTGCCTTGACTCTAATTTATGATCCGCCAGAATGTATAGCTTATTGTCCAGTCATACCAATTTCCTGACATACAGCCAACACTGTCTAAATTAAATCCAATTTGGAAGCCTTAGAATGACTTTAAGCTGGTTAAAATCTTCAACATTTCCCCTGACTTAACAAGATTATATTTTTTTCAGCTTGGCTATAGACCAACCGCTAAACTTATTAAACTTCTTAAATTATTAATAGCTGTTATCACTTCTAAACTACCAAAGCATTGGAAAAAGAGGAATGAGAATCTTAAGGTTTTTGGTGCCAGATTTAACTGTTGACAGCTCTGCATGGGTAAACAACTTGCACTTGTTGCTGAAAAAACTAGTGGTTATACAATACCTCCTGAAAAAATTTCTTAGGCTAATCCAGAAGCACACCATAGAACACCCCAGTATTGAGCCTTATGTTGAAACTGGCGCTAGGGCGTGAGATTTTTACACAAGTTACTACACTTAAAACACACAACAAGGTACTATTAATGATAGTGAACTTGAAAAACTTAAAATGAAATTCTAATTAGTCAACAGAAATTTTTTATATAAATAAACAGAAGCACAATGTAGTATTGAATACTGACAAGGGCTTTCCATCCCACTTACATATGTCTTCTTTGCTGTGGATTTCTCCGCTAACATAAGAAAAAGATCCCTTACCATTGAATCCCGCCAAGATATGCTCCTTTTGCTAGCGTTTCTATTGATACATCTTATGTATTCTAATCAGCGCACAAAAAAGGTAGACTAGAGGAGTAATTATATAAATTAGGATAATGAAGCGAATCACTAGAGCTCAGGGTATTTCTGTTATAGTCACAATCTACTGACTACAATCAAGATGCTGGCAGAAGGCCATAATAATAATAGGAATACTCATGACAGCTATTTTATGCCAGTGTGGGGACTATGAGAGAACAAAAGGATTGAACTTGGTAGTAGAAATTGCACCAGCTGTGTTTAAATATTCAATCTGCCATAATAATTATCTATAACTCAAAGAGCTGAAGCAAATTCAACAAAAGTAAATTAATACAACTTTGACAATTCCCTATAGAATTTTTGGACCATGCACTGAGCAATAATAAATGATTTTACCCTATATATAAATACTAGTTAAGAATTGCATTGAATAAATATTGCATAAGCTGATGGTTGGTCATACCAATTGCAACATAAGCCATCAGCGCAGAAGGGAAATTGGGTGGTAAATCAGTAAGAGAAGGAGTTGCCAATATGGAGCACAGCACTTTTTCTGGGGAAAAAATATCAATAAGTGTCGGCGTTACAGTTCTCTAGACTGTTGCCAAGGTCTGAAGGTGGCTCAAAGCTGCAAATTCGCAAAAAGGCTGAGAAGGTAACAGAAAATTGGTTAATATACCAAATTTTATTAGGTTAAAAGGTATCAATATTTATAGGGTGAGTGGGAAATGGTGCCTCAAAGATTGTCGTAGCCCCATCCATTCAAGACCTTTCCTGGTCTTCTGGATTGGCCACCTTGTAGGCATCCTCAATGTATTTTGCCGCCCACCTGACCAGATTAATACAAATGCCAACCCACGTAACTCAGGAATTGGGGATGAGAATTCTGAAGTCATTTCCATTTGGATTTGTTTGAGAGTCAACTTGTTATGGCTCAATTCAGAAGTGGGGAATTCGATTTTTTCATTATCTCAAATTCTGACAACGCCCTTCAAGATCCTGTTGGAGGGGGTATACAGCTGAAGGAACTGGCCATGCACCTGATTAACCACAGTCCCCTGGTTGCCATCAGCAATGTAGTACTCAGAATTCACCTTATTAATGACCTTATAGGGTCCATACCAAAGAACGTCTAGCTTATTTTGTCAGCCTCCAGGTTGTTGATGATAGAAGAGAACAAGGTCTCCTAATTGAAATGTTGGTAAGGAGGGTCAGAGAGCTTAAATTGGAATGTCTTTATTCCTTTAGTGGTATTAATGCCTTGTGTGGCTAGGGCTTGAATTTGGACAATTTCTTCAGCTAAGGCCATCATAGTTAATTCAAAGTTTTCAGTTGTGGAGGCCTTGAGCAATGGCTGGACGCTACTTGGTAGCTGAGGTGCGCGCCCATATAGGGCTTTGAATGGGGACATCTTGACTCGGTGATAGCTTACCCTGTAGGCAAACAAGGCTTTGGGTAGGTAGTGGTTCCAATGGGCAGGATCTGAGGCAGTCAACTTTCGTAAAATGGAAATAAGAGTTCCATTAGTGCGTTCTACTGCCCCATTAGTAGATGGGTGGTAAGGGGCAGTGAAACTCTGGATAGTGCTTAATAGAGAGGTAAGTTCTTGTACTACCTGTGAAGTAAAGTTCAATAAATTGTCCAAATGTAAGGTTTGGGGACACCCATGCTGGGTGAAAAGAGATCAAATGAGGAAGAGAGCTGTGGCTTTGGCAGTGGCAGCTGGAACTAAAATCGCTTCAACTCACTTGGTTAAGTGATCCACGGCCAGGATAATATACTTATGGCCATGTAATCCAGTGGGAAGAGGGACCACCACATCAATGCTAATTACATTGAAGGGCCCAGTTGGGATGACAACTGAGTGTTAGAATTGAGGATTGGCGCAGTCTTGAAATTGGCAAGTCATACATGCCTCCAAGACCTCTTGGATGGTTTCTGCAATTTTGTCCCAGTAAGATCTTGACTTTAGCTATTCGTGAGTTTTCTTAACAACCCCATGTCCCACAGTGAAATGTCCCTCTATAATAACATCAGTTTGGGAGGTGGGGTGGACATAGGGAGCCACTTCTTATTGACCTTCTTGTAAAGCAGCCCATCCTTAATTTAAGTGTCTCGAGTCATTCTTCAGAGCTCAGCTTGGACCTCAGGTCTCCAACTCCCACTGCTCTGTCTGCCTATTAAATCATACATCTGGTCCTCCTCAGGGGTTAAAGCTGCTAGCACTGGCATCCTGGAGAGGTTGTTAGCATTTTGGTGAATTGCGCCTGCATGATGGACAATGGTGAAATCATAGCTCCAAAGTCTTAAAGACCACCTGGTTAATTGGCCATCTGGGTCCTTCATTTTCTTGAGCCACTGGAGCAAGGAGTGGTCTGTAATAATAGTAAAATGAGTACCGTAGATATAATGCCGGAAATGTTTGATAGCTAGTAAGGCAGCCAGGCACTCCCTCTCAGTAACGTTGTAGTTCCTTTTCAGCTTTACTCAGCGTCTTACTAAAATAGGCCTTAAATGGTTGACTTGGTTTTCATCATGTTGGGCTAGGATAGCCCCGATGGCAACATCACTTGCAACCATAAACAACAAGAAGGGTTGGTTGAAGTGCGGGTGGACTAGAATGGGTTTAGTACATAGGGAAAATCTCAAAGCATTAAGAGCATGTTTTTGTTCAGGCCGCCATTTGAACAACACATTCCTCTGCAGGAAGTAGAACAGTGGCTCAACTAGGTTGGCAAACTGGGGGACAAACTGAAAATAATATCCCACCATGCCTAGGAATACTTGTATATCTCTTAAGCTCTGGGGACGTGTCATCTTCTCTATGGAGTTGATCTTGTCCAGTATAGGCTGGATGCCTTCCTTGGAAACTTTGTGTCCCAGATACTCCAGTTTGGATTGGAAGAAAGAGCACTTTGAAGGTTTAAGCTTTATGGAAGCCTTTCATAGCCAATTGAAGACCTACCAGAGATGCCTGATGTGCCCATCGAAGGTTTGTGAGAAGACAGTAATGTCATCTAGGTAGACGAGAATGCATGAATGCTTAAAGTCCCTAAGGATCCCATCCATGTCATGTTGGAAAAAGGCTGGGGCGTTATAAAGGCCCTGGGGCATCCTTGTGGGCTTGAATAGCCCTTCATTGGCTATGAGCGCACACTTAGCTCAATCTTCAGGGGCGAGCTCAACCTGCCAATATCTGCTGGTAAGGTCCATGGCGGAGAAGTACTGGGATCCAGCAAAGCGGATGGAGGAAATCATCAATTTGGGGTAGAGGATAACTGTCCATCTTGGAGATGGAGTTGAGTCATTGGTAGTCCATCACCACCTGGTGGCTGCTGTCCTTCTTCCAAACCAGCAGAAGAGAAGAGGCCCAAGGGCTGCACGGTGGTACCAGGAGTCCAGCGTTGAGTAGTTGTTTGAGTTCCGCTGCCACCTGAGCTTCTTCAGCCTTGCTTTTTTGGTAAGGTCAGGACTGGAAGGGGGAGCATCCCCAGTTTCTACATGATGTAGGACTCCTTTCATTCTTCTGAAGTCGTAAGTTGAGGCCAAAAATAGGTCTGAATACTCCTCCAACAACTCTTGAACCTTACATTGTTGGTCGTCAAAGAGGTCTTTGCCGATATTGGTATCAACTGGACTGACCAATGGAGGTGCTTCCGAGCCAAAAACTCTCAAGTCGCAAATCTTTAAACATTGACAATAGCCTCCACCGGTAGTAGGCGGACATAGGTGGCAGAACTGTTTGGACCTACTATTTTGGGTTTATCAGTAAGGTTGTAAAACAACACTGATATAGATTTAGCATAAGCTGGATCTAGGATCCCCAGGCAGGTTAACACCTCTTTTGTGGATGGATTGTGTTGGCCTCAGTTTTTCTAATAGGTATCCCAAGTGGATGTTAACATGGACCCAGGTGTTGGCAATGACTTGGACTTTGGAGGTATTGTAGTCACCCTACTTAAGTTGATCGGCATGCCCTCTTGCCCATCATCAGCAGAAGGGGGCAGTCAGACTTGGGAGCCCTAATGTAATATTTGAGTTGATTGATTTTTTCTTCACCCTCCAGTAAACAAGCTCAGCCTTTGACCTTGGTTTTAGAATTTCAAGAGATCTCAAAGATCAGAGGCTCTGATGCCCTAGTAGGGATAGAAAGCCGCCATCATAATGGAGTACTGCCAAATGGTCCCAAAGAAATTGAGTCCCAAGGAGCAGGTCATAGCTAGGGTTATCTAGAGCAAGAGTGGGGGTGTTTACAGCAAGCTTTTTAAACCGTAATGGTAGAGATGAACAAGCTTCTATAGATTAGGTACATTGGGGGCCAGCCGTGCCATACTCCATATAGTGTGGCATATCAAAAGCGATCTTGATGCACTTCATTATCTTGTAAGATATGACATTCATAGGGGAGCCACTGTCAACTATGGCAAGGACTGGTATGAAATGAACTCTAACTGTGACCCAGGTAACCAGACTTCTGAACTGGGGTGGCAGCGTGAGGAACATGGGAGAGTCATCAAAAGAAGAGTAAGCTTTATCAATTTCTTTATTGTTATCAGATACCAATACTTCTTCTCCAGATGCGGTGACTTCAGGTTCATTCAAAGCTATGGAGGATTCTTGAGGCTGGGTAGGGATGTCATCATGAAGCGCCTCGTCCTTCATACTGACGGCCCTTTTCCCCCTCCTCAGAAAATTGTTTCCAGCAGGTCTTGGCACTGTGTCTGAAACCGTTACAGTAAGTGCATCAAGGCCAATGATTTTTCTGTTTTTGACCACATGGACTCTAGGACGGTTAGAGGGGCCTGTAAATGTAGCCTTAGAGTTTAAAGTCGATGCAGGGATCTCATTAAGCGCTTTCTTGATCTCTTGGATGCAGGTAAACACATTCTTCTGTCCAGTCATATACATTTGAACCTCAGGGTAGAATCCCAACGCAGAAATTATGGCAGTAATAGCATCATCCAGGTTGATATGATCTGTAGTGACTAAGGGTTGTTCTTGGGCATAATAGTGGCTGGCAAACTCCATGAGATTTTTTCCTTTATTCAGTCAGATACCCATGAACGCCTGTTTTTGGTTGGTTAGGGTTTAATTGCTGCTGAACTCTTGGATTAAGGCGGTACAGACCTGTTCCCAGGTGGTGCGCTCCTTCAAATGGGGGGTCATGATCTCCCGGGCAGTGCTATCTATGCAGGAGTGAATATGCTTTACCTTCTGACAATTGAAGGCCTCCTCCATGGAGCTCTCATATGCATACAGGAAGGAGGCAATTCTCTCATGGCTGGGGGTAAACCTTTCTTTAAAACTAGGTTTAAGGTTAATTACAAGTGGAGTGGAGAGGGTGTTAACACTGGTGTTGAGCGCTAGCTCTGATATCTCAGTCTCTGCATAGTTGCGGGGGCCCTGCTGGTCTAGTAGCCATTGTAGGCCCTCAAGGTCCTCTTGAATATCATCCCAATTTTGGTTAAGGGAGGAAATGAAATCCTTTATCGGCGAGTTTCTCCTTTAGGAATTGAATGTTGGCGCCCTGAAGGAGAATCTGGCTCTCAAGGGTGGTCAAACGGCTTCATACCCTCTACAAGTTTGCTTGAGCTGAGAGATGAAAGTATTAGTAAGTTTAGCAAAATCACTTGTATTGCCCATTTCGTCCAACAGGGCATCAATAGAGACCCTAGGGTTGGTGGGCTCCATCCACTTAGAGTTTGCATTCCTGAGCTACATTCCAAATTTGATTGCGTAGGGCAGCCAAGGCTGTTATCACATCCTTCTGCCATGGGTCCTCAGGGCCATTGGGGGTGGGAGCTGAGGGACCTGGGGGCCCAGGAGGTCCACGGGGACCCTCTGGCCCTTTGGGTCCTACACATCCTTTGAGACCTTCAGTCCCTCTAGGCCCTTCAGGGCCTTCACTCCTGGAGGAGTAGTCATGAGAGGCCATCTCCTGATAATGTTTTTGTAGCATTTGTACCTGATCCCCAACCTGAAGGAGGCGCTGATACCAAGTTGCCTCGAGGAGCTGAACTTTCTGATGCAGCTCATCCTCAAGATAGCCAGAAATTCCACCATATATCACCACAATTTGATCTTGGACCTTGTTGATTAACCATCAGTTATCAATAATGACCTCACGGTTCTTGTGATAAAGAAGAAGGCTGCATTATAAAAAAAGACAATGTGAGTGTGCAGGGCCTGGGTGAGCCCAGCTGTTAAGAGACCTCTTGGTGGTGCAACCTAACTAGTTGGAGTAGGTGATGAATATCTGGTTGAACAAAGTTTGGAATATAGCAGCTAAGACCCAGTGTGAGTTCTCCTCTCAGCAGCTGGGCCGAGTCATAGAGGTCCTGCATGGTAGAGGGGATGGAAGAGGCACGGTGTAAGTCCTGGGGAACGTCCCCTGGCTGTTGATTGGTCCATTTTTTCATTCTTGAGTAAGAAGACACCAAAGAGGATGTCGGTACCTCTTGTTACTCAGGTCGATCTTGCTCACATAGTAGATTAGCGGTGGGTAACAGCTCTTCTGCTTTGGATCCCACCCCCAATACCCACACTCACCTCAGCAGAACTGTTATGGGGAATTAGCAAAATCTGCGCCAAGATTGTCAAATTGAAATCAGTCAGATCTAATTTGAGTGGCAATCTGGCCAATGCTCGGATCTCAAATGGCCATAAAAGCATGAAGACTGAGGTATTGGCCAGAATGGCCAACAGTTCCAATTTGATTAAAATGTCAATTGAACAAATCACCTTCCTACCAAAGTCATTGAGGATCATCCTCAATGGCCAGGATATAGCATCGGATGCCATCAATGAGGGTAAAAAGTCCCCTGTTGACAATTTGGGCGTTGCAGCTGATATGATGCCACTGACTGAACGAATGGCCCAGCGACCAAGCATGGGTGGGTTGGGCGTCCTGAACCCGGCCCCAACCAAATGGACCCACCCCCATGTGGGGTGGCCTTGGAGGATTCCTGTTGCTTGTCAGGCCTAACACCGTTGTGACAACTGTCAGAAATGCAGCTGAGCCTCAGTTTGGACATTTGAGGTTAAACTAACAGCGAATTTGCCCACTGCCAAATTTTTTGATGTCAGTTCCCAAGGAACAAACCCGCCCATTCCCAAATAATTTGCCAGTTAGGTCAAAATTGAGGGTCCCGATCCTGGCGTGTTACTACCCCAATTGACCAATATCTAATCAGTTGCATAGCACTGAGAAAATTGTTAGTCAATTTTATTCCTTTTCCCCTAATAAGAATTTTTCCAAAAAACCAAACAATTTTTCTATTGTATTACTCCTTCTGACCGCATCCCTGATGGCATTTCCCTGGTGGCCTGTCAGTCCATATACTAGATGGGCTCTACCAGTTTTTATGGTTACTATGGCCCCCTCCATTGTCAATTGGATCAGTGAGTCCGATATTTTTGGCTATACAACCCCATTATCATGAACTTCCGGCAACAGTACATAGGAATATTGTGGCCTTATGTCCACCAATTGCAAGAGAGAATCCGCCTCCTTGCCTCCCCGGTTGAAAGGACCCCATATGCTGATGAACTTATTGAAAGTATCTCTGTGATTCACCCCCTGCAGTAAGGCCCCCTGGGTCAGGAGTGGGCTCATTGTGATTCGTTGTTGGGATCATACTCACTGTTGTGTTACACCAACAATTTGTCTTTCCCCAATGCCCAGCTCCATATCAAGTCATTTGGTCGGCAATGCCTCTGTCATTATGGCTTACTTTTTGGGTGCTTTTGCATCCTGACTGGCAGGCCAGTCTAAACTTCTTCTGCCGTTTCTATGACACACAGGAATGTCTGAAGTGGGCACCCACGGAGTAGATGCTATTTATTAATTGTTGTACAACATTGTTAAGGTTCTCATACTGAAGTTGGTGCTGACTTCCATCAATAGAAGGCAAGGATAACTTGAATGCAGCCCAGAATTCTAACCTTTCATGTTGTGTGAATGGTATTTCATATCACATTGTACTAACCTATCAGCAATACTTCTTGATCAACCAGCAGCTTGGTCTTCAGGGCTGCTAGTATTTTCCATTGGTTGTGAAAGACGTTTTCACTTAGGATAGCTCAGAGCCCCCTGTAGTGAGCAACACGTTTGTTGACGTTACAGTTCTTTAGACTGTCGCCAAGGTCCATAGTTAGCTCAAAGCTGAAAATTTGCAAAAATGTTGGGAAGGAAACATAAAATAGATTTAATAACAAATATTTAATTAGGTTAAAAGGTATTGATATTTATATGGTGAGTGGGGACATGATGTCTCGAGGATTGTTGCAGCCCAATCCATTCAGGATCTTTCCTGGTCTTCTGGTTTTACCACCTTGTGGGCATCCCCAATATATTTCGCCGCCCACCTGAATGAATTGGTGGAAACGCCGCCCCACATGACTCAGGAATTGGGGATGAGAATCCTGAAATCATTTACATTCAGATAGGTTTAAAGTAATTTCATTACAGCTCAATTCAGAAGTGGGGAATTCGATTTATTTATTATCTTGAATTTAAACAATAAGGGTAAACTCACCGTATATTTGGGTACTTCCAAAAGACTAGGGGTTGGACTTTAGTTTGATATTCACCTTTTGGAGATGCTACAAACATACCAAGAATTACCAGAAACAGTAACTCTGGAACCACAGTAAATCAGTCACAGAAACAGAACTTGCGCACTGTAAATGGTATGGGACGTCTCACCTAATAGACAGGCATTAGAGCGTAAAAAGCCCCCAAAACAGATGACATTATTCTAAAATCTAGGTATAAATATTGTGCCACTTTTAAACTCATAAAATTCTGGCTACACCCATATCCAAATTGGTTCAATGGATACCTTGTGCAACCTCAACTGAATTACAATAGAAAATAATCTTAGACATATTACTGTTTATTTGCAAGTTCTTGAGATATAACTGGCTGGGTAGCAGAAATTTTATCAATCTAATGGATTTGTGTCAGGAATAGAATCAGTCTGCTTATCCAAAAGGTTGCATCACTCTCTGCCTTTTGTGCCGCAATAATTTAGGTACCAAAAACTCAAACTCATCTGCTTTGCATTGGCTTTCAAATTAACAAATAGGTATTAAACACTTAAGCACATTGCTTCTGAGCTAGGGGAGATAGGGCTGGGATCAGGAAGAAATAACACGCCAATACTTTTGACCTTATTAAAAATTAAATTCAGCTTTAATTTAACTGAGCCAGTCACTTGTAGGATCAACTTTGCAGGATGTTTTGCTATGTCCTAAGTTTTGAGGTAATCTCCCATAGCAACATAGAATCTCTAATTGAATGAATGCGACACTCACCAACACCCTACCAGATGAGCTAAAGGTTGCAGATTCTGTTTTTATAGTAAATCAACACATGACCCTTCTCACAGAAAAGGTTGGAGAAGGCTGAGATTAAAGGTATGTCTATTATGGCATGGATTGTGCTGATAGAATAAAAATGAGCACCATTCCAGGTGATTAACCACTCAAAAAGATGTACATAAGCAAAAGGTATATATCACGCATAAGTTTGCCTAACTGACAGGGGAAATATGCCACTATAGGACGCGCCTTCTAGGAATTGGAAACCATGGATAATAATAGTTAATGGGACTAATTTTAAATAATGAAAAATGGGATTTTTATAAATTTCTTTATTTTTTTGTTTATTTGAGGTAAGCCGACCAGGGGATGGACATTGCTGATGCTCAGATGAGCTAAAACTTAAAAATAAAAATAAAATAAGGTCCAAATGAGACAAACGGATCTGCTCAAACTGACGCAAAATTCAACCAAAACACACAATGAAGTCAGAAGTGCAAAATGCCATACATCCATGGTGGTGGGTGAAGGGGGATTGGGAGGCTCTTCTTCCTCATCTGTTGTGGATATTTAGTGGCACAAAGCTAATATCATTATGTGGGCGCATCATGGAAATGGGGGTTAAGATAAAAAAGGGATCTTGCAACTCAATGTGTGCGATGAGGAGGGTGGCAATATAGTCTGTAAGTGATTATAAGCTTTAAGGCATGCTTTAGGTAGGTGGCGATGGGCGCAAGGTTGTTGTGGGCAATGCAGGTCTTTGGGCTGAATTTTGCAACCACTGCAACTCTTTGAACTGCTAGATTTGCTACCTGATAATATTGAGGATGGTTTCGTTATGTTTTGGAAGCATGGTACTAGGTAGGGTAGGATGTTGCAAGCCCATAGCCAGTACTGCAACTGATTTTACTACAGCTTTATCAGGTTGGGTGAAATTTGAGTGAGGCAACTGCCTCTTTAGCTAGTTGGTGGTCACTTTTGAATGGGGTTGCATCAGGGCAAGGCACATAATGGCGCTTTGAAAATTGGGCCGCATAGTCATTGTTGAGGTACATTTCAAATGGAGGGGGCTCAGCCCATTTGGATTCATGGATAAGCTTTCCCAATTCATCAACCTCAACCAAAATAATCCCATGGATTTTGGTTGAATTTTATTGGGTTATTTGCATATGGGTTCTCTGTGGCGTGTGGCTGGGAGGATGGTTTAGATCTTAATTTGGTCTATTCTGGCTCCTGATTGGTGGGTTCAGGAGAAGAGGTTGCTGAGGTAATTTTTGGTTGGTTGATTCAGTGGTTGCTGCGGCTACCACTTTGGGGGGAGGAGGGGAAGGATAATGCCCCATTCAAAAAATATTATTGGATCAGCTATAGGATCATCATGCAAAGAGTCAGGTGTGGATGCCACAGCTCGTGAGATGGAGTGGCAGCGACGTTTTGAATGGTCCAGTTTGAAACAGGTAGGGCAAATGGTACGCTCTCCATCCACTATAGCCCAAAAAGGATGGTCTGGGCAGAGGGGATAATGGTGTGAGGAGGGATTGAAAGGGCTTTTTGTTGATACTTGATGAATAGTCATGAAGGTGCGGGGGCCTGCAAGGCGGGTAACTCCATTGGGAACCATGAATTGTATTATGGTATTGGAACCATATTCTGATAATCCAGCGATAATTTCATTAATTAAAATTTTGGGTGATAGGTGGGTAGAAAGGTCTGCGAACTGAACCACAAGAGTGGTATCAGTGGGCAACTGGGTAAAAGTAGTTGGGAGGGGGTGCCCTGGAACACCAGGGGGATGGTAGCTGCTACTTCAGCATCAGATTCACTTGAGAAGCTAAGATCAAAATACCCCCTGAAGGGGTGGAAGTTGATGAAGCCTGCATTCCGCATAATAGTCTGAGCTGATTTGATATTAACTTTATCTGAATAGGGGAACAACTTACCTTATTCAACCTGAAAGCCAAATTGCATGTTGCTCTGGGGGAGCACAATAGGGCAACGCAGCACCACCTGGGTTTGAACGAGATGTAAGGCTAGGTCCTTAGGCGGGACATAGCCTCCTGAAGAATTTTGAGGGCTAGCCGAGCTGGCCTTAGCATGTTTCAGCAATGGCCAAAAAACATTAGGAGGTTGCGCACCACTGCCCCATGTGGTGGCAGCATGCGTTAAACTCATCAACATAGGTAACTTGAATAGGGTAATGACAAGTGGAGCTGTTTTTACTAAATTTCAAACTACAATTCGACCAAAAGTGAGCGAATTGAAAGAGATAAATTCTTTCTATAAAATAGCATAAATAAAAGTTAAGTATGAAGGGGGGACTGTGGTATAATTACCAACGTTTATATATTAGATTGTCTTATCATGTATGATTAATTATTTGTTTGCTTAAACATATAAGTAGTTGTTTATACATTTAAAGACCTTATGATCTGTAACCGTTAGTGATTATAACCACAGTGCTTTAGTGCAATTCCCCACTATCACATTGATTGGGGTGCCAGCTGAAGGAAACTACTGGCGGTTAGTAGGTCTAAAAACACAAAACCATTACCATGACGTAACCAGAAAAATTTGAGTCCCAATCTGGAGGTGTAAACTTTTGTTTGATGGAGTTGACCCTGCTCAGGTTTCATGTCAATGCTTTCTTTCTCTATTTTAGTAATGTCCATCCCCTGGTTGGCTGGCCTCAGATAAATATGTAAAAGTTAAGACTGAAAGAAAATCTTGTTAGGGCTGCTGCCTTATAAACCACTTAAAGACTAAATTGGTGTGTACATTAAGGTTCAAAAATCCCTAATAAATTGTGATATAATGATTGACACACTAATTAACATTTGGTAGCTTTGAAGGCTGAGTATGCAAGTCAGTATCGCTCTAACCCTCATTCAAATTGCTAACAAATTTTCTTCTAAATTTTTGCAACATGATCATGGCTTGGCAGCCAGATAGGTAATTTAGTAGGATGAGTGGGGCATGCCCAAGTTCAGGGGTGGTAGAATAATCCCAAACTGAATCAATTGGATCATAAAGCTTGAACCTATTGATGATGGCTTTGAACCATTAACTCAGCAAGTCTGAAAGGGCATAGATGGTTGTAAATCTTAAATTGGCTTTGTTTTCTTGTTAGAAATTGAAACATGTTTACACACCTTAAGGATACTCAAACCTGTTTCCTGACCTTTGACGCTTTGTAGGGGGAGACAAGTGGCGCCTGGTGCTGCCCCCTGTCCTATATTACTTCCCTGAACACCACCCCTAATCTTTCCTTATAACTCATATGTGGTGGGAAAGACCAGAAGGGGAGAAACCTTCAGAGGGTAGGCTGTGATCCACTTCTCAATTACTACATGGGCCAAATCCCCCTTGCTAATGAGAGGCAAAGATATTTTCTTAGGGCGCTTTTAGTTCTTTGGGGGAACTCCTCCCTATACAGGCAAAGAGATTGCTCCTAGAACTTACAGTTTATGTGGGGGGTAAAACTGTTGAAACAAATACTAAATGGCCTATAACAAGCCAAAGAGCTGCAATGAGGGCAACTGTGGGTCTTTTGGGGACACCCTCAGGGTGAGAGAGAGGCAGTTAGAGTGATGACCCCCAGGTTATGTGGTATTGGTGTTTAGATGAAATAAAATCAGAGTAATAGAGGGACACAAACTGGATGGATTGTGATGAATTAGTAATAAAATTAGTAAGGCTAATACAAGTTGCAGACATGTTCAGATTATAGGATATATTGATAATAATGATCAGGGTATTAAGATTTCATAACTTTTTTGTGGCTCATTGAGTCACTGGATCAATAGATTAGAGCATCCTTTTCACAATTGTGGGTTTCATTTTTAACGTATGGCAGTGTGGTTAATAATATTGACTTGTGAGCTTAATGGTACAGTGTGGAATGCAAATTCCACAGAAAATAAAATAAGAATAAACTAGTTTTATATGGGTTTCAGAGCTATAAAAATAAACTTGAAAAATTGTCAGAATTAGCACTAAATTTAGTAATAAATTGAGTTAGGTCCTTCAAGGCTCACTTAAGGTGGTGGACAGTGTGATGGATTGGGGTCAGCCTGATCCACACATCGACCTTGTGAATATTGAATCGAATTTGTGTACAAATTTGGAGGTCAAATTTGGGAAATTGGACCAATTAGAAAAATCCTTAGATAAGGCGATGGTAGGTAAGAGTTCAAGGATCCATGAACAAGGACTGATCCGGTGTATCAAACAACCAGCGTCCCAAATCCTCTGAATGGTCATTATGTGGGATATGGAACTTTCCTGAACCACAATTTGGATTTTTCTCATAAGCCAAAATTAGGGTTTTATTGAGATACTTTAAACTATTGGAAATTCCTTAAAGCAAGGAAAAGGCAACTGGAAATACAGTTTCATTTTCTCAAACACAATTCATCAAAATAAAAATCATATTTCTTATTTAAAATTTATTTAAAAGTTTATTTCAATCCAAAGCCAGAATAATGAGCTCAGCAAGTGAGCTAGGCCAGGCATTGGCCTCATTCATGGCCCTAACGTGGGGTTGGGCTATGCTGCTAGCTTTCAGCACCACCGGAACCCTGGTCCATGTATACATTGTGAATTCAATAAATATCGCATGGGTGAGAGAATGGTTTTCATCAAGATTATCAGTCATGTGGTTGGTGACATGGCTGGTGCTACCCAACTCATTTGTCTCATATTGGCAAGAGCCCATGCGTTACATAAAATAAAACTCAAATACATTCCTCTCTTCATTTTGTGGGGGCCCTAGGAAGAAGCGGTGGTTGCCAACGGAGAAGAATGGAACTGAAATGTCTTGACTGTGGTTATGGTAGGATTTTTGTTGGCGTTTTTGCTGCGCGAAATAGGACAATTGTGGGGGGCGTCCACTCAGCAAACTATAATGATCCAAGCAAAACCTAAATCTACCACCAGCTGGGTGGCGTTATCCATGGAGGCGTTGGATAAACTTCATTAGATAATAGCGTGGCTCTGCTTTCAGGCGCGGTTGGCACAAGCAATGGGGGATCCCCTCTCACGCTCCAAATTGCCCAGGTGGTGGATGCCTTACCTCCAGAACTTAAAAGATGGTTCCAAGAACTAATTGAGGAACAGGAAAGCTTGGCCAGTTCAATGGAGGAGTGTGTAGAGTTGGTTGACCAGGCGGCATGCCCAGATGAAGCCAAAGATGAGGCCTGGTTGGCGTTATTAACGGTCAGCCAGGGCCATAGTTTGGTAGAGAAGTATGCGCGGATCTTCCAGCCACTGGCAAAAGCAGCTCAGGTTACAGATTCACAATCCTCATGAATGTTCCGCCAGGGGTTTCAACCAGATTTGCTGGCAGCCTTGGCAGCAGCAAAGGTCCAGGCCACGCTGGGGGGAGAAGTAGCTTTAGTAATTCTAGTCAAGAAACAATTAACACTGACATGGGACTGGCAGGAGGAGTCAATGTTACCAGGGAAGGGACAGTCTCCAGTAAGCAATTATTCCAGTCAAGGGGGTGGCACCCAGCCCCAAGAAACGTGGGAAATGTTCAAGGGGAGGACGCCCAGGCTATATACTGAGACCTCCATCCTCCATTTTCAAATGAAAGACTCATCTAAAAATAAATCGCCTACTTCACTTTATTCTTATCTGTTTATCCCCATAGAGATGCATGCGGATGGGGGAATGGAGAGGGCCATGGCCCTAATTGATACTGGGGTGGAAGAAAATTATATTGAACTGGCACTAGTGGAGCGTTTGAAGTTGCAGGTTCAGGAAGGACTGGTGGTAGTTTTTTCTGATGCCACACAAAGGGCACCATCATGGCACATAAGCCCTTCAGTGAGAATACAGCAGGCCCCATTCAGGTTTTGGATGCAGTTTTTCATAATTGAGAACCTGACCCACCCTGTAGTGTTTATGATGCAGTGGTGGCATCAGTTCAGACCTCAGATTGATGTGCCTTCCAGTACCATAACCTTGTACCCAAGAAGGGGTCCACTGATGAGGTGGAGGTTGCTGGTGGGTGACCAGAAGGTAGTTGGACCTCGAACTCTGGGGGCTATGCAGAAGGAGGTCTTACCTGCGGAATATCAAGACTTTGTGGGGGTCTTTGGGCTCAAAAGGGATTTGCCATTTTCCCCTACTGGTCCATTCACATTTTCTTTTCATTTCAAAGAAGGGTCAGAGCTTCCCCGCAGATGCCCAGTGTACCTGCTGAACAAACGAGCCAAAGCTGCATTAGAGAATCACGTACAATCCATGTTGAGCAAAGGCTTGATTGAGCCATCAAAATCCACCATGGTATCTCCAGTGCTACTAGTGCCCAAGGCAAGTGGCGAGTTACGGCCATGTGTGGATTACTGGAGATTAAATGCAATTACTGAACCGGATCCTTACCCAATGCTGCCTATGGAAGGTATCCTACTGATGGTCACAGGATGCAACATCTTTACCAAGCTCAATTTGGCTGATGCATTCAAGGTGCCTGTGAGGCCGGAGCATCAAAGGTACACAGCATTCAAGTGCCACCTGGGGATGTTCCAATACCGAGTAATGCCCTTTGGGCTGCGCAATGCCCCAGCAGTCTTCCAAAGAATAATTGACCAGGTACTCAGTCAATTGATTGGCTGGTGCTGTATTGTGTATATGGATGACATTCTGGTGCTCTCACGTTCCAAGGAGGCTCATGTACGGGATGTGTGAGAAGTCCTAAAGGTGCTAACTGGGGCAGGGTTGCAGCAGAAACCATCAAAATGCAAGTTTAATCAAGCGTTGGTCAAGTTCCTGGGGAATGTGGTATTTGGAGAAGGTCTAGGGATATGCCCAGATAAAATCTAGGCGGTATGCTCCTGTAAGGCGCCAACAGATCAGATGGGTTTTTGAAGTTTTTTATGGACCATAAATTTTCTCTGGAAGTTCATTAAAGACCTATCAAAAATGGCCTTGCCTCTTATGCAATTAACGCAGAATGTACCATTCATATGGGTGGAGGAAGAAGAGTGGGCGTTCAATTTACTAAAAGAAAAGCTCATCTCAGTGCCAGTCCTCACCCACCCCAATCTGGAGAAACCTTACATGGTCAAAACAGATGCATCAAATTTTGCTGTAGGAGCGGTACTCCTACAGAAGAGAGAAGACATATCAGAACTCCTAATGTTTTATTTCAGTCAGAAAATGATTCCAGCGGAAACAAATTACCCAATCTATGAAAAGGAGCTTCTGGCAGTGGTCATGGCGCTGCAGGAGTGGCAGCACCACTTGTTGTATGCTCGTCACCCTTTTGTAGTCCGTACTGATCATCAAGTGCTGGAATACTATCAGGAGCCAAGGAGAATGAGTCAGCGCCAAGCCCGTTGGCACATGGAGCTGGCCCAGTATGACTTCTAAGTAGAATACCATCCAGGAGCGAGTAACACCATAGTGGACTGGTTGAGTTGGGATGTGGGGCTGATATGCAAGAATTCTGAGTTAGATAAATACAACATGGCGACCATATTCCAGGAAGATCAATTTGCAATGATGGTAAGTGAGGAGGATGAGTTGGAAAAGGAGATCTGTAGTAAGCAGAGGAGGATGCTATTCAGAAGGCGAGTATGGGAGGAAATGGCTGAAGGTCAGCAGCATAACCATCATCAGACATATGGAAAGAAAAATGGGGTTCTATGCCATGACTCACGGATATGGGTACCAAACCCATCGCTGCAGCGGGAAATGCTGTGCGCGTCACATGACCAACCATTGGCAGGTCATCTGGGGGTGGCGAAGATGATTGACCTGGTTCATCAGAAATATTCATGGGCTGGTTTCTAAAAGGATATAAAGAATTATGTAGCAGAATGCTTGGTTTGTGCACATTCAAAGCCTTCACAAAAGCAGCCAGTGGGTAAGTTAGTTCCACTCCAAATTCTGAATCAGCTGTGAAGCTCAGTTAGTGTGGATTTTATCACAGGATTACCTAAGAGCCAGGGGAAAGATGCAATAATGGTTTTGGTCAACCGGTTAACAAAATATGCCAAATTTTTCCCGTGTACTTAAAAATTCTCATCCAACAACACCGTGAGGATTTTCATTGATGAGATCTTTGCCTGTCATGGCCTACCGGTGGAAATAATCTTGTACTGTGGGCCACAATTCACATCAAAATTCTGGTCAAGTTTGCTCAGTAATTTGAAGATCCAGCCGTGTAGGGCTTCAGCTTACCACCCTCAATCTGACGGCCAAATGGAAATAGTAAACCAAATATTGGAGCAATACCTCCGATGTTACATTTTAGATTGACAGAATGATTGGGTTTCTTGGATCAGACTCACTCAGTTCACATATAATAACCACCACCAATCATTAATAGGGATGTCTCCGTTCTTTGCTAATAATAGATCAAATTCAACGCTGGGTGGAGGATCAAACAGTGGAGTATGTCAGGGGGTGGACGAACTATCCCAAAAAATGATGGAAATTGGGAAAAAGTTGCAAAATAACCTGGAGCGCGCCACAGCATGACAAAAATGATATGCAGATCGGCGGAGAGTGCCAGACCCATCATTTGCTCCAGGGGAGTGGGTATTAATGGCGGCAAAAAATACGCGGTACTGGTGAAGAGCTAAAAACTTGGACCAAAGTTCTTAGGCCCTTATAAGATGATCCAGGTCATTAACAAGGTGTCATTTGAACTGAACCTCCCAGAAGGGTCAAAGGCCCATTTGGTGATTCATGGGTCTCAACTCCAAGGATTTTGAGGGTGGGGACCAGAACAACCTGGGCCACTGAATCCACGAGAAGAGTATAACCAAGAGTATGAGGTTGAGCAGATTTTGGGGGAGCGGTGGGTCAGGGGTCGCCAGCAGTTCCTGGTGAAATAGAAGGGATACCCAGTAGAGGAAGTGACCTGGCAAACTCCAGCGGAGTGCAAGTGATGCCCCAAGAAGATCTGAGAGTTCCTGGATTTGTGAGGGGGTGGTGTGACGGATTGGGGTCAGCTTGATCCACACATCAACCTCATGAATATTGAATCAAATTTCATGTACAAATTTGAAGATCAAATTTGGGGAATTGGACCAATTAGAAAAAGCTTAGATAAGGCGATGGTAGGTAAGAGTTTGAGGACCCACTAATGAGGACTGATCCGGTGTATCAAACAACTGGTGTTCTGAATCCTCTGAATGGTTGTTATGTGGGATATGGAACTTTCCTGAACCACAATTTGGATGTTTCTCATGAGCCAAAATTAGGGTTTTATTGCAATACTTTAAACTATTGGAAATGCCTTAAAACAAGGAAATGGCAACTGGAAATACAGTTTCATTTTCTCAAACACAATTTATCAAAATAAAAATCATATTTCCTGCTTAAAATTTAATTAAAAGTTTATTTCAATCCAAAGTCAGAATAATGAGCTCAGCAAGTGATCTAGGCCAGACATTGGCCTCATTCATGGCCCTAATGTGGGGTCAGGCTATGCTGCTAGTTTTCAGCATCACCGGAACCCTGGTCCATGAATACAATGTGAATTCAATAAATGGCGCATGGGTGAGAGGGTGGTTTTCAGCGGGATTATCAGACATGTGGTTGGTGGCATGGCTGGTGCTACCCAAATTTTTTGTCTCATATTGGCAAGAGCCCATGCGTTACAGACAGTCTTGGATTTTGCACTGATTTCCAATATATAAATAATATAGGACTTAACCTTTATTAGAGGTTCAGAGGTCCAAATAAATTCCCAGATGTTAGAACTTAACCAGTTGATGATGGTTTAGAGATTTCCTCAGGCTGAATATAATAAGCGTTGGATTTTGCACTGATATCCAAATATAAAATAAGCCAAATGAACTTCAAAGAGTAGATAATACTGCAAGGAAAGTTACTTTATTCTTCAAAATACTTAGGGATATTTATAGTATAATGAGATTTTCATATCAAATAATCAATAAGCTCTTTTCTATCAGATAACTGATGCTATTAATTATCATATCTGATAAGATTAATAATAAACAATATGTCAACTTTGTTAAAATTGTAGCATTCTCAAAATGCTAATTATGCCTAATTGTGAAGGAATAATTTTGTTGTAAGTCATACAACTTGATTGTGATATCAGGAATGGAATTGAGTTTAGATTCCATTTGAACTGGAAACATCAGTGCATTGCACAATAAAGTATATAGGATTGGAATCAATGGTGCACTGTGCACAGGTGGATTAATACACTAATAATATATATATAAATATAGTCCAAAAGCAATTATGCTTAATGAGGAAACCACAGGTCAAGGCTTTATCCAATTAGGGTAAATCCCAACAAACATACCTTAAAGAGGGGCTGTTGTCATTATAGGAGGGAGGGTGTAAATCAAAGAGGAGCTCAAGCACTGACCTGATCCTGAGCCTCTGTGGTAAATTATAATTTGTTAGGCTGGGGTGTGTAGTAGCCTGGTGGAAAATCTTGACAGGTTTGTACCACATCATAAAAAAATAACAGTGCGTGTTATGAATCATATAATAATTATAATGATGGTGCCAATTCTGCATAGATTTTTAAAACTGGTAAGTCATTGCAGACAGTTTTTCATGAACCCATTCTGATTAATAGATTGTAGGAACAACTTCATGGGTGGAAAAATAGGCCTGGGGATTTGATCTGCGACCTGTTTTTCTAGTAATGGCTTAATCTGGATTATTAGGTTAGTTGGGGCTAATATGGTATTTGAGGTGGTATTGGGTGATTTCTTGCATATTGTGGGTATGATGCTATGATTAGGATGGGTCCTAGGGTACTGCAAGAGTCACCTGGTCTAACTACCTTACTGTAGACCCTATTTATCATCTTCAACAAAGTAGAATAAGAAAAGAAGTGAATAAAGCGAGGATCCTTGGGGAAAGGCAATAACTTTTTTCTCATCTACCACATTGTTGGACAATTGCCTTATCAATTAAGAGAGAGAAAAAAATTTGTTAAAATAGTTTTAATTTTATTAATATTGAGCCGCCACCCTCTTGGCAGAATGGTATAACCTGTAGTAATCATTTTACTCCCTGACTTCAGCCAATTAGGCTGGATCAAGTTGTCCTAGTCACATCTGACCCCCAGAAAAATAGACTAATTGATGGGGGTTCACCCAAGCACCAACTCAAATTTGGTGCTAACGCCTAATTCAAAATCATCCCCTTTTAAAGACTTGAAGGGTGCCAGGAGGTGCAATTATTTTACTAACCTATCAATCATTAGAAACTGCAATAATCAACCAAATTAAACTTATGAATCAAATGGCTGATTGGAGTGATTTTAATAAAATATTGCCACATGGATACATCATCCCTGTTGATGACTAACACCCAAAAGTAAGCTCTATCAAAGTGAAAAGGAAGTAATGAGTTCTGATAGGCCAAAATGCCATTTAAATAAATCAAGTTTATCTCTGCTTATCATGAACTCTCACCTATACCACTATTAGCCTAAAAGTATTCAAAGTACTAGGAGGTGTTAATAGAGGATCTATTGTTTTACTAAATTAACTGTCATAATAGTTTAACCATTTTTATTATTAAAATTTTATCTATATGTGTTCTAAAAGTTATCCTAATTTCATAACAGTAGCAGTTGAGAGTCTCATTACTCCTGCACTTGCTATAGTGTTGAAATTTATGGCAAAAATTCAACTACAAGCACAACAACGTGCTTAGATTTTAACACACATGAGCCAGGTCAGTTTGCTGTGAGAGAGGAGCAACAAGAGGCCTGGTGCCCTTCTTATGCCTGAAGGGATTTTGTCACAGTCCATGCAGAAAGGCTGGGTATCAGGAATTACATGAATTCTCATGAATGTTAAGCTTAATAATATTGTAATCTAAGGATATATATCAGATAAATACAATTACAGATGATGACAATTCACTTTCAGTGATATAAAGACTCTTTCTATGATAAGCCAACACAGATGTGTTGGAAGGGTACTAATAATATCTAATATATCAGTTAATTATTAATTTAATAATTGTAGAATAGTTTTGGGTTGATCCCTTCTGTCTGGTCATCTATTGTATTAACACAGACCTTAGGTTAAATATTTTAGAAAAAATTAATAATATTACAATGCTTGTGATGTGTTAAAGTTGCATAAGGAGGTAGAAGGCGAGTCAGTGGAGTATATGGCTACCAACCTAAAAGTTGCAGGTTTGATTCCCACCCTTCACACATCAACTGGGGTGTCAGCTGAAGGAAGCTATTGGTGGTTAGTAGGTCTAATAACACAAAAACCTTACCCATAACATAATCAAAAAATCTGAGTCCTGATCAGGAGGTAAAAAAACTTTCTACAATGGAGTTGACCCTGCTCAGGTTTCATGTCATTGTTTACTTTCTTTCTTTCTTTTGGTAATGTTCATCTCCTGGTTGGCTTGCCACAAATAAATATTCAAAATATTATAGTCACATGCAATTGCATATTTGACATACATTATATAATAATCAAAGCTGAGTTTTGATTGCCTAACTTGTATTATGTAAGAAAAAGTTATGTTTTAAAAGGAAGCAAAAAGTAGTACTGTAGTCATTATAAAAGAAACTTATAATATTATCAGTTGAATCACTTTGTACTAATAGTCAAGTTAATAGCAAACTATGGTTTAGTTAAAATTGTATGACATACTTTTACACTATTTGTTTTCACTGAATTTTTTGAAGTTAAATCTTACTGAGTAGATAAATTTATTATCCTTTAGGATTTAGAGTTATAAAGAATTTAAAATCTAAAAATGATCTTGCCAGGGATCGAACCTAGAATCTTGAGTTCCGTAGACTCACGCCTTATCCATTGGGCCACAAGACCTTTTTTTTTTAAAAAAACTCCATACTTTATTAAATAAATTTAAGGGAAAGTAAGAGGGAAGGGCAGAATACAGGCGATTCAGCCAAGGGTAAAAAAAGACTGGGGATTTGGGCTGCTAGAGTTCTAGCACCTCCGACTATTGCTGATCAGTGATCGCTATTGCTAGCCATGGTTTTAGCAGCGGTGGGCTTACAGGCCATACTGTTCTAAGATGATTAGTAGCTTCATTACATGCAATGAGCGATCCAGTGGGGAAACCCAAACGTGTGGCCTTATAACACCCAGGGATTATGCGTGAGAATTTTGAGATCCAGAAGAGCTGATCAGAGATAATATGAATGGTCTTCAAGACCAAACCTCTGTGATGGGGGCACTTGTTGCTCATAACCTTAGTGACAAGTGCACAGTGAATTACCCATACACAATACTGGTAAATGAAGGCTTGTAGTTGGATCTGAGCTGTTCTCAGGGTTTTTATAAAAACAGGTCCTGCAATAGATGTATAACCAGAGGAAAATGATTGCCTGATAGGATGTATTTCTTTATGGACCAGTATTTTTTGAACATGGTGCATTCATAATAGTGATATGCTATGTCTGCTTCCAGTTCAGTCACTGATATAGAGTCACCCCAACCTTGGTTGGTCTTCAATAGATCATCTTGGTTTGGTGATTAGATATTTGGAATTAGCCATCGATGCATTATCAAGCTATAGCCCCCTGTCAGAATGCCTTCATCAGGGATTGCACCCAATTGTGTATTGGGTATTCTACCTGATGAGTTACTCATGCTACCAAATCAATTTTGGTAGGGGACCATTCACCCCCCCCAACTGGGCTGTTTTGGGGTTGGCACCTGACTTGTTCTTTGCACAAATACCCTGAGCTGATTTGGTAAGTTTTTCCATGCTGGTAGAAAACTTTTTATTGCTTGACTCCATTAGTTTGAATTGCTAATTTTCATTATTTCAATCTGATTCAGTTTCAAATCCTACCAATACCTCATCCAGGTTTTTTGCTTTATTGGCAAGAGTTTTCTCACCCTGCGAGGCCCCAATCCCCCTGCTGATTGAGGTTCACTGGGGAATATTCCCAACTCCAATATTCTTGGTGTCAGCCCTCACTCCTGGAAGGTTGCATAAGTCATCTGGGTGTCAGTGAGCATTGATCCTAAGGAGTTGACCCCATCATTTGCACTATTCATTAGTGCTCCATGACCTATCTCCACGTTTGTTCATTTTGTAGTTGTTTGTGATGCCAGTTTGTTACTTGCCATATATGCGGTGGAATGCCCAGCCCTGTTTCTAGTCATGTCAGGGCTTAGGCCAGTGGAAAGGTCAGAAGATGGTTCATCCATCTCAATGACCTTGGTTTTATTATTAATAAAACTCACTATCAGCGTGGGCAAGTCACCTGTTTCTATGTGCTGCGCACAGATGGGCAGCTTGCCTTCCCTACGCTTGGTTGGTTGGCCTTTGTTCACTGCCTATAAAATTGCAGTGTGGTATGGCAGTTGGTTGCTCTCTCAGTTCTTGTTCAATTCACTTTTTGTTATAAAAAGTGATATTTGTGAGAGAGAGGGGCCACAAGACCTTATATTAATATCTTATTACATACTTTAATTACTTATATGTATACCATTTAAATGAAATGTTAATTGTTTTAGGATAAAACATATTTATATTTACATGTCATATATGAAGCTTTTCCCATAAAAAACTTAGTTAGACGCTTTATAATTTCCATTATATAAATGGATTTTTAAATTTTAGATTTTTAAATTTTATTAGAGGTAGGCTAACCTGGGTATGATTTCACACCAAAGAAGGGGATTTGAATTAATGGGAAAGGAGGTTAAAACCTGGAAACCCTCCAAGTGTGGCTTATGATAGGACAGTAACTCCATGGACCACCTTGCTAAGTTCTATCTCAGTTTAGGGCATTGGTGTGCAAAGCCAACACGGTCATAATTGTCCCCTACCCAAAGTTCATCTACTGGGATTGAACTTGAGGAGGCAGTGGTAGTGAGTCCATATTCTACCACTGGGGTACTTTTCCCTTCTAATATCAAAATAAAGTTGAATAAATTAATTGGTATACACTTATATTTCTGACTAAATTTTTATGTATTATAATTAGTGTATTGATGTTTTTGTTTAGACCTAAAAATATAATATAACTATAACAACCAATAATATCAAATTATTATCAGAGACACAGGGGGATTGTCAAAACTAGTTAATTCAAGTAATATATTAGCAAATATACAAAAATTCAAATACACTGCTCTAAAAAAGTAAAGCTGTCTATTTTCTTGACAAAAAATAGGCAATACTAACCATATTGGTATCAAGGACACATGATTATGACAACAGAAAAAAGCTTAACTCCTTGTTTATATATATCTATCTAATAAAACACATTCACTGCTGTACTGAATGATTGAAATCTGAAACATTTGAGTCTGATAGGTTCAATCAATTTAGGTGAATGGGTGAGAATTGGCAATTGTTATCAAATTTGAAACTATTAAGTCTGATAAGTTTAATCTATTTAGACAAGTGGGTAAAATTTGCAAATATTATCAAATAATTCACCAAATTGCTCACCAAAAAATAAACAAAAATCAGTGTTAGAGTTTTAAGTAGATTATTATAGCATATTAACTAGATTTAAGATAACCAGCTCACCAGCCATGAGGGCAACAGCAAAGCATAGTCTGAGTGGCTCAAGCATAGTGCTGGCTCAGCCTAAAGCAACAATTGGCAACTGGTGGACTGAGGTCTAGTTTTGACCTTCCACTGTTAAGACCTAGACTGCAGTCGCCAGTTGCCAACCATTGCCTTAAGCTGTCAGTGCAAGCTCATAGTAAACTTGAGCAATGCTTGGTAATTACACTTGTATAATATAAAATGGAAAAGTATTTGTGTATGTATGTATGATCCCATCAATATTATTAGTTTAACTTATTTGGATGAGTGGTTGAGGATCATCAAATAAATTGAATTATTCATCATTTTTTTATTGTTACTAACCAAAAACAATAATAAATAATGATCAGTTTTAAGGTTAATCTTGAGTTTCAGGTTTGATTCCCATTCTTACTTTTTTATCATCAATTTTAATATTTTTTTCATTCAATTTATAAATTCTTTCATCTTATTTATTTAATACATTTATTTAATTTTTAACTTTAAACCAATTTTTTCTTTTATTTTCTTTTTTTATTCTATAAGTTTTCAGAATTAGAATTTCCCATGGATTGAACTAGTTAATTATATAAAGGATTAAATAAACTAGGTACACTTTTTAAACTAAGTTCATTTAACTAAGTTCCTTCATTGCTATTACTTACAAATAAAATAGCTCATCAATATAAATCTCATCTATCTATCTTATATCTATATATATATATATATAACAATTTAGAGAACAAAAACTATTCTGGGCCTTTTAGCTTTGATTTTATGAAATTTCACCACCTTAGACCTTTAAAAAATTGTTAATTCTTGAGATTGACACACCTTAAACAAAAACTATTAACCATCTACCCAAAAATAATTGAACCTATTGAATAACCTAAAACCACCCACTACTTAAAAACCCATTTAAACTATAAATTAACCAATCACTATACTACTTAATAACATTTAACTTAATAATTAGCCAAATGAATATATACTGCTTAACCAAATAATTAAAACTATCAGGTTTACCAAATATCAGACTGCTCAGATATATCAATATAATGATTACCATTTAATTTATATAAAATTCACTTCTCTTATATAAACTTTTTTAATTTACTATAAAAAATTAATAGATTATATTGGAATATCATATTATCATCTGATCTTAGTAACTGTGCAATTTAATCAATAGGTTATATCAGGAAGTGTGTTAAATGAAGGATGCAAGATTCTAACACAAACAAGGTGGTAAGTTAGATAATCAAGTAAAAGGAATAATATCTTTCTTAGTTTCTTTGCTTATAATGCATATGTTTCTATACCATTCATCCAATTGCAATAAAATTCAGTAGTTGTTGTGCACATGCCATAAAGTTTTAAATTAGTACAAACATTATTTTCACAGTAAAATAGAAAAGTTTGTATATAAAAAGTGAAAATATTATATATTTTTTAATGGTAATCAGTATATTGGTACAGATGAGCAGTTTATTTGTTAATTTGATAGTTTCAATGGTGCTATAATTTGGCAGTATTGGTGAGATATGCTAGGAGAATTTTCACAGGATTCAACCCACTAAGAAACAGATGGATGATTTGTAAATTGCCAGTCCTTGAAACAATAGAAATAATTTTAATAAAATATGAAGTACTTGCTTCAATGATACCTTTTATTTAATATAATTTAGCAGATTCTTTCTGCTCTGCTTGCTATCTATATCTATTAAAATCCTCCTCCTTCATCTTTGTATTGCACTTATATATCAGCAACTTTGGTTGATATCAACTGTCACAAATCTATATGACTGGGTGACAAGCCACAATTATGATCAACATATTATTGGAGGAATTCCGCCAAAGATTCAATGAGCAGAATCCGCCAAGGATGTTTCAAAGCTACAAGTATTCAATTGCCTTAGGATGAGGCAATATTGGGTTTATAATGAATCATTATTGGATCACCTACAAAATAGGGTGATAAGGCAATGTCAACATTTGATGAAGATAATTTAGATTACCTTGAACCAGGGCGATAAATAGTTGAATAACAACAAGCTGAAACCGATGAGAATATGATGTAACAAATAAACTAAGCTAAAGAGTCATTATGACTAAGGTCGCTGTGATATCAGCAAGACAAGAGGATTGAAGAGAGGGAGGTTCTAGAGTTGAGAAGGAAGAAAGTAAGAAGAGCAGACTAGAAGAGATCCGCCAAGATTATTAGATTTAAATAAAGAAGAGTTGTTTGGGAATTGCTCCCTTTTTATTATAGTTGTTTGTTTACAAGTGTTCCAAGGAACTGATGATCTTCATATTGTCCGTTCTAATTGCTCAGTGGGCGTAAACCTGTGCAAAAACACTTCAGTGGATATATAGGGTATTGCTGAAATTACAACTTTTATGCTCACTACAGGGGCCATTGACCAATTACAACATGATAAAAACTCAGTTGGCAGCTATGTTGCATCCAGGTTGCTTTAATAAGGAATCTGCATGATATGTTGGTCCACTGCATATGAAAAGTTGAAACTTGCATTGGATACTGTGCTCAAAAGACAAGATGAGTGCTCCAGGATGTTTGCAGTGATAAGCTGCCGCCATTTGATTGCAAAGGAAATATTCATGGGGTTGGAGATAAAACTAGGATGACCAAAAATACTCTAGATCAAGATTTGATATCTCAGGCTAACAAGATGGAGAAATCTAAATCTAATATTTCTGATTCTCAATTTGAACGAAGAGAGACTCTTCAGAGTTATCTACCTCATAAATTTAATTAACCCAAAGAAACTCAGTAATTCAAGATGGCCAAGCAATTTGAAATGACTAATAATTTCAAAGGGGCTAGGCCTCATTAAGAAGGTCAATCTCATCTAACTAGAACTCTATTAGATATGATCATCATGAAGATTATAGTAATAATGATAATCAACAATATTGGTCCTCTGGTCGAAAAGATCTTACCTCAGGCAGATCAAGGAAATCATCGCAAAGAACCCCTACATATTCCCTATAAATATCTCTAGTCTTTAATTTATAGAGTGCCTAAATTCTTATCTCATGTAGTTTAATTTTGGTCTATTTTCTTACAGGATTCTGTATTTCCAATTGGAACCAACTATAGCAACAGAACTAATAATTTCGTTGCAATTGTGTCAATCTTTGCTAGAGCCATGGAAATAACAACTTCATAGCCTTCATTGCACCTGCTTTTAAATTTTTCACAAAATTATAATACTGGTGCTCCCTGCCAGGGCTGCTTCCAAGGCTACCTGGTGAAAACATACTTTCACAATGATGAATGCATCTAGCGAAGTGAGTCCCTCTTCTGAGGAATCTATGACTATCTACCAATGGGTACACTCAAACCAGCAAGATTTGCCTTCACCTAATATCAGCCATATTCAATTTCAAGCTTTTATGGACTTGGCCATTGAGGGCCCTGACCAAACTAATTATCATATTTAAGCCGCTAATGTAGAGGAAACTGTCAAAGGCTTGATAAGAGGAGCTATCCAGCCTGGTGCTCATCCTAATCATGACTGAGCATCTAAAGTTGCTGACAATATGATGAGTTTATACAATCGAGTGGTGTTACAGCCTACCAAAGTTGGTGTGGCTAGAACTAAACAGTACCTCTGGCATTATGTAAATCCCGCTATATAACATGTACTCCAGATCCTGGGGTTGCATCACCTCGAGATTCAACGCCAGTTGACTCTGGTGCAACAATTTCACTCTCAACTATCCTTGTTCTATGAGACAGCATCTAACTTTGGATGGGATAATTGGAAAGCAATTCTTGATAATAGAAGAGAGATTAACGAACTTTATAAACTTATTGGTGAGAATTAACAACGAGGTTGTGGCCTACATTGGCTAAGAAATCTCACACCAAGTTAGTGATGCTGCTACCCCCATGCAAAACCAAATCTCTAACCTTGAAGCTGAGATTATGAGACAGTTGGGAATATTGCAAGCCCAAAATGATGACCGCTTCAAGTAACTCGACGTGCTCCTCCAACAACTGATATGATTTGTGGATACAATTCAAGCAGGTGAATCTAGCCCTGCTGGTCCTCAAGGACCTCCAAGACCACCAGGGGAACGTGGTCCTCCTGTTCCAATGGGTCAACAAGGCCCTCCGGGTCCTTCAGGAAGAGATGGGTCACAAGGACCCCCGGGACCTCCAGGTCCCCCAGGCTCCTCACTTCTAATGTCCAATTCCAAACCTTCCATGCTCTTAGTATCTTGAGTACAAGCATTAGAAACCCAAATCTGAGCAATAGCTCAAGGGTATTTTATATCCTTGGAAGGTCTTCCAACTGATCTAAACTACTCCTTAATCAATTTACTGGATGGTGTTGAGAATGCACATTATCTATGCGATGTAAATCAAACTAATCAAGAAACCCAGTTTGCCTCTTTAACAGCATCCATTGAGCGGTTGGCTGCTAAATGTGAAGTACTTGAGACCAAGCAAAATGAGATGTTGTCTACAATTACCAACTTAACATGAGCGCCTATGAATGACCATCTCAACCAATGGGTCCAAAATCTACAAGATGACGTGAACCACTTAAGACAACAAATTGATCAAGTTCCTCCTCAAGCCCATTTTACAGAGTCTGAACCCTCCGAGGCTGGACCTATCATGGTATCAGGTGTACACGTTTTGAACATGGAACCCACCCTCTTCAAACCTACCTTCAAAGATAAGTTTGAACTGGGTGAAGGTAGCATCCATTCTTTCCTTTTTGTATATGAACGCGCCATGGATGGAGCTACTGATCAGCAGAAGGTCCGCCACATCACCTCTTGTTTAAGTCAGTTTGCGCAAGAGATCATGGTTCCTCATCTAAAGGTCTGTACTACTTGGGCTCAAGTGAAAACCGCCCTCATCAAGGAATTCAGGAGCGACCAAATCCTCTCCAACCAAAAGCAGGCCTTTATGAATATTCAAATCAAACGAGGAGAGTCTGTCCAGGATTTTGCAAAACGATTCTACCATGAGGCCCAAACTCTTGCCACTTGCAACCAAATTACTGTTGATGATGCTATATTGGCCATAATGAGTGCGTTTGCTTCTCGCACTCAGTTATTATTACATCTGAAGTCCCTAAAACGAAACTTCAGCTCCATTATTGACATTAAGGAAGCACTTATGGAAATCCCTAATGGGGTGGTACATCCGACCTCCTCTAGTAACCCACATTCTCACATCCATGCAATGCCACCTAAACCTAAATCCAAGGTGAAGAAGGAGCCGTGTACTTATTGTGGTCTCGTGGGTCATGTGGTGTCTCAATGTTGGAAAAAACAGGCAGAGGAGTCGAAAAAAGAGGAGTCAGCATAGGGCATGAGGCTCCCTGTGCTGACCTACCTCAGGTGCCTCAGTCAAAATCTTTTGATTCTTCTACCAATTGTTATGTGGTATCTGCTCCTAGTGAGCTTGATATCCCTGATGAATTATCCAACAAAGACACTATTTCTGCTTATGCTTCTTCTTCTACTTCTAATTCTATTCCATCAATTAATCCCTCGGTGTTTTCTATCCCAAACTTTGGCTCTGATGTGACCTGGGTGGAAGTCATCATGCATAAGGTAAAAGTTTTGGCTATCATTGATATGGGATTGCCCATCAATGTAATCTCGTCCAAACTTATGAAGAAGATCAAATTGGCGCCAGACTTGAACCATTCCCAAGATTATGGAACTGCTGGACCTTCCTACACTAAATCTATAGGAGCCTATTCCTCTCTTCCAATGCGCTTTGGGAAGCTGGTTGTGTCTGCCCCTGCAGTGGTATTGGATAACAACTGCTATGATCTGCTCTTGGGAACTAAATTTCTCACCAATTTTGATGCAATCATCAGTCTTAAGGACAAATACTTATCTTTAATTGGGTACCGGGTACCTTTAATTCTACATGATGTTCCCAATACCAAAGGCAAACTTAAGTGACTTGTCTGCTTACTGGAATACCCCACTTCTATCTCACGTCTTGAATACTGAATCCTGGGTCCAGGGACTATACTTCCACCTCCATCAGTTTGTGCCACTGAGGGAATGCCGCTATATTCTCACTCTCTGATTACCATTCCCCCTAAAGCTCAAGTCATCATTGATATGGGAGTTCAAGTATTTGTACCCAGTGATCATGTGTTAGAGATCTTTGGTAACCCAAATCCTTCTCATTTGGAGGCTTTACCTTGCCCTGGCATACTTGATCCTGCCTATGATGGAACTGTTTTGGTTCTATTAGCTAATCTCACTTCTCAACCAATGCAATTACATTGCAATAACCCCATCGCCTATGTGAGGCCTACTTTTGTGAGTGACTTGTCCATCTCAGGATGTGGAAATCTATGCAAATTTGGACTGGAAGATCCCCCTATCATTTACAGAATTAACGTCAAATTTGGGGATTCACTCACTTCAGAACAACAGCTGGAGGCTGAAGCTCTGATTAAAGAATATGCAGATATCTTTGCTCAAGGTCCTGGAGATTTTGGCCTAATGAAAGAGGTACATTATCAGGTGAAAACTGGGGATACTCCCCCTATCTGAGCTCAACCATATTGCAAAGCCAAAGTCAAGGAGGCTCAGGTCTCAGTGGAGCTGAAGCAACTTCTCAATGCTGGACTATTAACGCTAATAAAAGTCCCTGAGCTTCCCCTCTACTACTCATCTGGAAGAAAGATGGGGGCCACCGAGTAGTTATGGACTATTGTCGACTTAATGCTGTTACTCAGAAGGATCTTATCCTCTTCCTCGTATAGACAATTCCTTGAGGCTATTGTCTGGGTCCCAATATTTCTCAGCTATGGACCTTGCAAGCGGTTATTGGCAAATTAATCTTGCCCCAGAAGACCGTCAAAAATGTGCTTTGATCTCTAGTGAGGGGCTATTTGATCCTACTCATATGCCGCAGGGGCTTTGCAATGCCCCTGCTACATTTCAACGAGCCATGGATGGCTTGTTTGGGGATTTGAAGCTTTCATGTGTTTTAATTTATCTAGATGATGTTACTGTTTTTTCACGCACTTTTAATGAGCATTTGGCTCATTTGAAGGAAGTTTTTGGCTGACTGCGTCGTGCTTCTCTTAAGCTTAAACCATCAAAGTGTGCTTTTTTAAGACTGAGATGGAATTTTTAGGGCATAAGGTTAATCACGAGGGTATTTTACCCTTATCTAATAAGGTACAAGCTATTTCAGACATGCCTGTTCCTAAAAGCTTGCATGATATCCAAGTATTTTTAGGAATGGTCAGTTATTACTGACAATTCATCCCCCATTTTGTGGAAATTGCAGAGTCTTTAGTTTATTTTATTGCATAAAGAAGTTCCTTTTGTATGTGAAGACTCCCAGCAACAATCCTTCGATCTGTTGCGCCAAGACCTAATGAGTGCACCTATCTTATCCCATCCTGACTTTTCTAAACCCTTTATTCTATTTACCAATGCCAGTGATATTGCTATTGGAGCCATTCTGTCATGGAAACGGCAGAAGAAGTTTAGAATGGCCTTCCAGTCGGGATGCATGAGCACCCAAAAAGCAAGCCAGAATGCCAGAGGCATTGCCGACCACCATGTATTGCTGCCAGAAGTTCATGAGAACGGGGTTGTAGAGCTAAAAATATTGGACTTGCTGAACCCAATCAGCGATGGAGGGAGCCATAATGACCTAAAGAATTGGTAAAGCCCACCTGGAGTGCGGGCTGATGGGCCACCAGGGAAATGTTATCTAGGATGCGGTCAGAAAGGGAAATAAAAATTTGGTTTTTTGGTAAAATTTTATTTGGAAAAGGAAGTAAGAAAATCGACCAACAATTTTCTCAGTGCCATGCAACTAATTAAATAGTGGTCAATTGGGTAGTGACAGAATGGGGTCAGGTCCCACGAATTGACCTAACTGGCAAATTGTTCAGGAATGGGCAGGTTTATTCTTTGGGAACTGACATCACAAAATTTTGGCAGTGGGCCGAGTCTCTGTCAGTTTGAACTCAAATGTCTGAACCAGGGCTCAACTACGTTTCTGATGGTTAACATGACGGCGTTTAGCCCAACGAGCAACAGGAATCCCCCAAGGCCATCCCATATAGGGACAGGTCCATTTGGTTGGGAATGGGTTTGGGATGGCCAACCCGCCCGCGCTCAGTCATTTAACTGTTCATTTTGTCAACAGTAGCACATTGGTTGCAACGCCCAAATTACTATCAGAGGGCTTTGAACCCTTGTTAATGGTGCCCAATATTTGTTCTACTGGTTTAGTGATCAAATTGGAGCCATCGGGCGATCCAGCTGATATCTCATTCTTCATGCTTTTACAGCCATTCAAATTTTGGCCATCGGCCAGATTACCACCTGAATTAGATCCAACCAATTTCAATTTGGTAATCTCAGCACAGATTTCACTAATTCCCTGCAACAGTTCTGCCGAGGTGAGTGTGGGTATTGGGGGTGGGATCCAAAGTGGAAGGGCTGTCACCCATTGCTCATCTACTACGTGAGAGAGATTGCCCTGAGTGATGAGAGGTACCGCCATCCTCTTTGGTGTCTTTTTATTCAGGAACGGGAAGATGACCTGATTGAGAGCCAAAGGACGTTCCCCAAGACTTACACATTCTGGCTCAACATGATACCAATCTGGTCAATCACCCCATCATGTACTATAGTAAAATCCTGTCTAAGGCTGAATGCAATTATAGCGTTACAGAAAGAGAATGCCTCGCTGTTTTGGCCACTATCAAGCATTTCCACCCCTATCTATATGGCAAGCATTTCACTATTGTGATGGATCACGCTTCCCTGAAGTGGTTGCAACAAATGAAGGATCCTGATGGGCGCTTAGCCAGATGGGCATTAAAGCTCCAAAATTACAATTACCATTCAACATCGCGCTGGGGCTATACATCAAAATGCTGATGGTCTTTCTCAATTGCCTATCCTAACGTTATTCTCTGCAGAGGAGGATCGCATTTATGACCTGATTGGTAGACCTGAGCTCTGGTTTTTGAATCTAAGGATGTTGTCTTGAAGTTACAATCCTTAAATGAAGACACTCTGGTCAAAGAAGGTTCACTATACAAAAAGTCAGGATCTAAGTGGTTGCCCTTTACATGGCCTTCTGCAAGGACTGAAACTATTGTGGAAGCCCACCAAGATGTAGGTCATGGAGCTGTCGCTAAGACCCTCCAATTGTTAAAAAATCATTATTACTGGGATAACATGCTGGAATCTGTACATGATGTGCTAGAGTCGTGCCTTAAATTCCAACAATGTGGAGAAAATCTGATGTTCCAACACCAAATTATAGGACCTTCTAAACCCTTCTCTACTGTGAGTATTGATGTGGTAGGTCCTATCCCTACGGCCACCTATGGACATCAATTTATTCTGTTAGCTATTAATAATTTTTCTAAATGGACTGAAGCTATCTCAGTCTCCACAGTCACCGCCAAGGCTACAGCATCTTTCCTTTTTAAACAAGTTTTCACCAGGCATTGCAGCCTGAAAGTCCCAATATCGGATAATGGGACCAATTTCATATTTCAGGTGGTAGCTGAGCTTACCAAGTTAATGGGTACCTACCAGTCAAAAACATCCCCATATAATCCTTCCACTAATGGTGCCATCGAATGAGCCAATGGTACCCTCATAGCCATTCTTCTAAAGATGGCTTCCAATGATCCTAGTAGGTGGAACCTTTACTTATCCAGTGCGATGTTAGCTTATAGAGTTAGCTACCATATTATTATTGGAATGTCTCCATTTAAAGCTTTATATGGTCAGGAACCTATCCTCCCTTCAAGTGTACAACCTATACTTGAAGAGGCCACCCTGCAAACCACTGATTTAGCGATGAGGAGACTGGCTGATGAAATAATCCAATTACAAGCATTGGCTTCAAGTTCTATTGCCGCTACCACCTTGAAGGAAGGAACCCAAACCAACGCTAATAGACCTATGTTACCAGAATATCAAGTTGGAGACCTTGTACTCTTCTACCACCATAGTCCGGGAGGAAGATTTCATAAACTGGACCCCTTATGGGCTGGTCCTTACTGTATTATCTATTGTTAGGATATTGAATACTCCATTGCCTCTATTGATACTGGTACTGTTTTCAATAGAGTGCATAGTAGATTTCTTCACAAGTATGTGCCCCCTAGGAAAGATCTTGAGGGGGCATTGTTGGAGATACAACTAGGATGACCAAAAATACTCTAGATTGAGATTCGATATCTTGGTCTAACAAGATGGAGAAATCTAAATCTAATATTTCTGATTCTCAATTTTGACTGAGGAAAGACTCTTCGGAGTTATCTACCTCATAAATTTAATCTACCTAAAAAAACTCAGTAATTTAAGATGGCCAAGCAATTTGATATGACTAATCATTTCAAAGGGGCTAGGCCTCAGTAAGAAGGTCAATCGCATCTAACTAGAACTCTATTAGATATGATCATCATGAAGATTATAATTATAATCATAATCAACAATATTGGTCCTCTGGTAGAAAAGATCTTACCTCAGGCAGATCAAGGAAATCATCGCAAAGAACCCCTACATATTCCCTATAAATATCTCTAGTCTTTAATTAATAGAGTACCTAAATTCTTATCTCATGTAGTTTAATTTTGGTCTATTTTCTTACAGGATTCTGTATTTCCGAATGGAACCAACTATAGCAACAGAACTAATAATTTCGTTGCAATTGTGTCAATCTTTGCTAGAGCCACGGAACTAATAATTTCATAGCCTTCATTGCACCTGCTTATAGAATTTCTCACGAAATTCCAATACATGGGTTCTTTAGGTGATTTGAGTTTGTGACTGAAGGAACCTTGGACTGGCAGAGGGCAAAACTGTTGATCTCAATCTTGGATGTTGGAAGTGCTGATTAAGTCATCTGTTACCTTTCAGGCAGTTCCATTACATACCAAGAAGTTAAGGAGATGGTGCTGCAGTTGTTTGGCAGAACTGCAAAGATGTCACAGCAGAAGGCCGAGTTTTTGACCTTTGGATTTTAATGAAATGAGGCCCTCACCACATTTGATGAGCAATTTATGGTGGAAGCTCAAGTTGATTGGGGCAGGAATTTTATCTGAAGTTGATGTATTTATTGCAATGTCCTCTGCAGTGAAGCCATACCCTGAGCTTTACAATGTCATGGCCCCGTTGTTGGAGGACGATGTACCTCTTCTTAAACTTGTTCATTTGTACATCGCTTAGTTTTAACTTCCCTCCACCCAATATTGAGCAGATTCACTCTGTCACCATTGTCAACCCTAATCATGTGGGGGAATCAACTAGTTTGTGCAGGTTCCACCAGATTACTCACCGCAGTCCAAAGTCCACTCCATAACTGCTGATTGACAACTGGCCAACTACCATTTCAGCCCTAAATATGCTGATTGGCAGCATGCATTCTAATGATGTGGGTTTGGTTACATTGATCCTCTTCAGGTCAACCTTCTGCATGGGCCAACTTATATTAAGCACAGACGCAGGCCCTATGGGGTAAATTGTTTTAATTGTGGTTGCTCTGGGCACATGTGACAATGGTGCCCCAATTGAAGGATCCCTTACATACAAAAGACCAATGTTATCAGGGAAAAGTCAAAGCGGAGTAGAGATGGGACTCTCTACCTCCGCTATCTTGAATTCAAACGTCCCACCTGAATCTACTGTATTAATTGCAGCAGTAGCCTCCCAGTATGACGATAAATTCCTCTATCAACAGCTAGTTGGGGGAGTAATTGTGTTGACTCAAGTACAAGCCAAAGAAATGGAAGACAAAGGGCCTCCAGAGCGTCTAAAGCCTTATGCTTATCAGATGTTTGACCAAAGTCTGTCAGACCAGCTGTAACCGTTTGCAGATGCATTGTACCTGAGAGGAGTAGAGGTCGCCCTTCCAGTGGACGCTATTGTAACAGGGTACTTTAAAGTCAGTGCAGGTAATATAAGTTTCTTGGGAAAACGTGAACCGCTGAATATAAACATAGTAAATAGCTGGCATTCATCTTACTTGGAGTGCATTTACTGTGACATTGTGGTAGCCAAAACTTGAGTACAAGCTATAATTGATACAGGCGCCCCCATTAACATTGTCTCCACTAAGTTGGTGGCAAAATTGACTTTAAAACCTGGCATAGCCCACTGGATGGTATATGGGACCGCTGGAGCAGAAACCACAGTCTCTGAGGGAGCGTAAAGCGCGCTTCCCTTGTGGTTTGGATCCATTGTTGTTGTGGCTCCAGCGGTAGTATTACCAAATAGCAACTATGATCTGTTGATTGGGACTGCCTTTATGTGACACTATGGGACTGTCGTTGACATGATGGAGGAGACCCTCGCTATTTTGAGACAGTGGATCCCAATTTTTTTACCTCAAGTGGAGTGCTGAAGGTCTCAGAGCATATGGGACAGATCAACCTTGCCTACAGTGATGGGGTGATTCCAGTGCGCTATCATCAATTAAAAGGGAAAACTCGGGCCCCTTCCCCATCAGACATATGAATATCAAGGGCTAACGCTTAGAGCTGTTGGAGCTATATCCATTCCCTCTGGACATCAAGTAATAGTGGACACTGAGTTAGAGGTGGAAGTGCCAGCTGGGCTCTATGGGGAGATCATTATGCCTTATCAGAAATTTCAGCTTGAGCCCCACGTAGCTCCAGGCATCATACTCCAGGCCATGGGGAGATCAAGGTATTTTTAGAAAATCTTCAGAATGTACTATTCAAATTCACCGGCATCAGATTATAGCGTATCTACATTTGAACCTAGTTGGAAAGTCAAACAGTTTCATGACTTTGGGTCTCTGGATGAATTTGGTCTGCCCATCGAAGTGCACCCTGGTGTAATGACAGTTGTACTGCGGAAGAATTAAATGGGGTTATTGGAAGACCAGAAGGATTGGGTGGAAGCTTTATTTCAAAAATACATGGAGATTTTTGCTGTTGATGATCATGATTTAGGGTGCGCTCAGGGGTTGTTCATTGGCTGGACACTGGGGATCATCCCCTCATCAGTTCTTGGCCAATCCACCAATCAAGGGCAGCTGAAGAAGTCATCAAAGAGGAGATTGAAAAGCTGCTAGAGCAAGGGATGCTTGAACCTATAAAGAGTCCATGGGCTTCGCCTATCCTAATTGTAAAAAATAAGGATGGTACCAACTGGGTGGTAATAGACTACCAGAAGCTCAATAGTATCACCAAAAAAGACCCATACCCTCTGCCGCAGATTGATGATGTGCTGGATTGGTTAGTTGGAGCTTGATATTTCTCAGCAATGGATTTGATATTCAGTTATTGGCAAAATGAGTTGCCCATGGAGGAACAAGAAAAATGCGCTATAACCACATCCAAAGGCTTTTCCAACCAACTCATATGCTGCAAGGGCTATGTAATGCCCTGACTACGTTCCAACGATCAATGAAAACCATTCTAGGAGATCTGAAGCTGTCATGTGTACTTGTGTACCTTGACGATATTAACATCTTCTCTCGCAAATTCACTGAGCACCTTACCCATTTGGAAGAGGTATTTCACCGACTGGCTGAGGCCAATATTAAGATCAAGCCCCAGAAATGCCACTTCTTCAAGGATCAGCTAGAGTACCCTGGTTTTGTGGTGTATGCGACTGAGCTGAGACCCCAACCAGCCAAGGTGGAGGCTATCCAGAAGATGACTAAGCCAGCTAGTAAGCAGGACATTCATTTGTTTTTGGGGATGATGGGTTATTAATGACGCTTCATACCCAATTTCAGTTGCATTGGAGGTCCTCTGTTTGAGCTACTAAAGAAGGATGTCATGTTCAAATGGATGGAACAGCACCAATGCGCCTTTGATACACTTTGAACGGCGCTAATTAGTGAGCCCATGTTGCGCTACCCTAATTTTGATAAAGAATTTATAGTGCAGACAGATGTGTCACTTTCCGCTGTTGGGAAGTCCTGACTCATAAGGGCGATGAGGGGGAGGAGCGCCCCATGGCGTACTGCATTCATAGCTTAGATTGCTATGAACAAAATTGCACTGTAACTGAGCAGGAGTTCTTAGCAGTGATTTATGCATATAAGCAGTTTTGAGTCTACTTACATGGAGTGAAGTTTAAGGTCATAATGGATCATGCATTGTTGCACTGGTTGCAGAATATGAGAGCTATAGGGGCGGCTAGCCCGATGGGCTCTTAAGCTGCAGGCTTATGACTTTGAAATCTCCATCAACCAGGAGCAAAACACCAAAACGCCAATTGCTTATCAAGATTGACAACAATTGAATTATGGTGGATTTAAGCGACATAATGTATGATAAAATGCTCAGGGGAAAGTACAACGATGAACCTCCTCAAGTTATCAAGTTACTAGACGGAATAAGGACCAATACGTTTTAGAAAAATGGGGAATTGTATAAGCTTATAGGGGACACTACCGTGAATATCCCCAGACCTTCCACCGGAACAAATAATATCATGAGCACACACCGAACAGTTGGCCAGGGTGGAGTCCAAAAGACTCTTGAATTGTTAAGGCTGCAGTATTATTGGGAAAGCATGCAATTTGACGTGCTTGAGACCCTGTCCTGCTCCATCAGTGCCAGGTGGAGAAGCCGTTCTGCCAGAAGTCTTTATACCAGTTAGTAAAACGCCACTTTGCTTAGCATACAGTTTCTATTGATGTCGTGGGACCTCTGCCAACTGGAGCTAACTAGTCTAAATATCCTGGTGGCAATTGACCACTTGACCAGGTGGGTTGAGGCGCGGGCTATTCAAAACCTGGGGGCGGTTACTGTGGCTAAATTTTTTATGGAATGCATCATTAAGCATCACAGCTGCCCGCAGTATATTCTTACCAACAACAGCACTAATTTTACCTCTCATATACTTTCCAAGCTCAACGATATGATGGCCATCCACGGGGCTCTAACAACCCCATATCACCCCAAGTCCAACAGAATGGTTGAACGGGTTAATGGGACCCTGGTACACATACTACGGAAGCAGGTTACAGATAGGCCCTCTGATTGGAGTACCCTCCTTTCTACCGCGGTGTTCACCTACACTATTAGCTACCTTTCTGCCATGAGGAAACGCCCCTTCCAATTGCTTTATGGACGGCACCCCGCTCTGCCTGCACTTCTATATGCCTGTGTAGAGGACACCAGCAGAAAGGATCCACAATGCTATTTGACCACCCTAACAAATGCGCTGATTAAATTATAAACTGAAGCTTACTCGTTCAGATTAGCCAAGAAAATCAAAAGCCATGCTGCTGATCAGGTATGGCGAAGTGGCCTAGGACAGTTCAAAGATGGAGATATGGTGCTATTCCACGATTAGCACGGGTTTGGGCAGAGCACAAGCTCACAAATATTTGGATTGGGTCATTTAAGATAATAGAAAAATGGGTGTTGCTGCTTATACTATCAAGGACCCTGAAAACAGTCAGATTATAAATTGAGTGCACGCAAATTTTTTTTGGACATTTAAGAAGCAATAGAGCCTCTCCAAAAATGATTAAATCTTAAAGAATAAAACAAAAAGAAAAAAGATGATGAAAATGATGATGCTTGTACAATACTATCTCATGTGAGTTATAACTACGTTTATTTGGGGTTGGTGCTGGAGGTCTTTCACTTCACTGACTTCATCTTCCCACCTTTTTCAGCTTCTTGAGGTGTTCCTTTTGTTTTGACCAATGTGACCTTAATTTTTTCTTCCACCGCTTCGAGGGTGCTGTGGATTCTATGGGCCCTTCTGGGGTTGAGGGTGGAGGCAAAGTCTGCTGTGGTGAGAGCATGGGGCCGACATCTGCTCAGGGGCCATAGCACTAGTTTGAGGAGGGGAGGCTGGTGTGGCGGGACTGGAAGAGGAGGACGGACTGGGGTTCCATGGCAAAAGGCGAGGTGGTGAGAGCTTGGCTGGTTGATTGAGTCAAAACCATTATTGCCCCACTAGGAGCAAAGCCTGCAACCACATGCATTGATGGTCCTAGGAGATCAACGAGTAAGCAAGCAGAGGGGGTCAGAGTTGTAAGGGCTGGCGAGTAAGCAGGTGAGTCCTGGATTGAGGGAAAAAGGCTGCACCAGCACCAGGCAATCTACAAGGAAGTCCTCCATGCTCGGATACTCCATTAGAAAAGGAGCAGTTGCAGTGAATGCTGCTCACCAGGCCTACTCAAGGGCTGTACGGTGCTGCTCTATTCCTGAACCTAAAACAGTTGTGGTATGCAAAATTAAGCTACCTAAGAGAGCCATGATGGGAAGGTACTGTGATGGATCGTTGGCACTGAGGGCAGCAAATGCTGCAGTAAACCCAGAGCGAAGGCCAGCTAACCAGTTGTTGTGGAAGTTTACCCCCAGGGACCAGAAGTGGGTAGGAGCGTGGGGAAAGGACCCTGACCAGCAGGCTATCACCCACTGCACAAAGCACAGCATCCTCTGAATGGACAGAGCCACGGGATGGGGCTTGGCAGGAGACAGAAGCACTAGGCGACTAAAGCCGCTCTCCAGGAGCTGGGCTGCTTTGTTATACAAAGGCCCTCAGGTCCACTCACCTCCCCAGCGTAGCTGGGCCACTATGTCCCTGAAGGGAGCTTGACAAGGAGCCAATTGGCTGAAGAATTCAGGAAGAATCTCTTCCTGGGTTAGCACGGTTGTGAGGTCCATGTCAGCCTCATCCTCATCAGCTGGGGGAAAAGGGAACTGGGGAAGAGGGATGTGGCCTGGGTCAGGTAACTCTGCACCAAGCCACAGATGGTAGAAGAAAGTGAACTCACAGACTCACGGCTGCTGGCGCGGAATGGTTCTCATGGCAATTGAAGGAAAAAGAGATTTACAGCTTATCATCCAGTCAAAGGGGGGGTAATGTTGTGAATCTATATGACTGGATGACAAGTCACCATTATGACCAAGCGGATCATTGAAGGAATTCCGCCAAAGGATCAATGGACAGAATCCACTGAAGGTGTTTCAGAGCTATAAGTAATTGATTGCCTTAGGATGAGGCAATAATGTGTCATAACAGGTCTTATCAGATTGCCTTCAAAATAGGGCAATAAGGCGATATTGACATTTGATAAAAGATAAATTGGATCGCCTCAAATCAAGGTATAAAGAATTGGAGAACAACAAGCTGAAACAAATGAAAAGATGGCCAAACGAATAAACTAAGTGAAAGGGTCAGTACCAACTGAAGTCGCTGGGATATCAGTGAAATGAGGAGACTGGAAAAGGAGGTTTTTAGGGAGTAGAAAAGAAGAAAAGAGAGGAAGAAAGTGAAGAGTGGACTAGAGGAAGATCCGCCAATTTATTATAATAAAATAAAGAAGTGTTTTGGAAAATTTCTCCCAGTTTATTATAAATTTATTTGTTTGCACATGTATTAAGGAACAGGTGATCATCATATCGTCCGTTCTAATTGTTCAATGGCTGAATCCATGTGCAAAAAACCCTTCAGCGGGTACATACAGAATCGCTGAGATTCAACAACAATCTATGCCTTAGTAAAAATTATTTAGATCTAATTTTAACTAATTGAACTAATTTATCATAATAGGTGGTCAGACCAATTGTAGCAGACTTAAACTACAGTAATTCACTGAGAAATAAGAGCAGATATGTTTGCCTAAGTACAACAAATGACATTCAGGTATACAAAATGTCTTCTCTAGGAACAAAATATAGTTTGCTAAGTGTTACCAACCTGTATTTGTGACAAAATAAAAAATTACCAACTAGACAAGATTTCTCTTTATTGTAATATTTCTTAGGAAGAAATTTTGTCTTCTAGATATGTGAGCTGAATAAATGTTTTAAACATCATATTGATTTGTTTTACATCAAAGTGAATAATAATTAACTGTGTTTGACTTTGTAACAATTAGTGATTGTACATGGATTACCTATGGAAGGGACTTAGGAAATCTGCTATAAGGATGGTTAAATTCCTAATTTTAGACTCAACTTAATTGGGGAGTTAATGCATTTTGGGATAATTTATATATTTAAATCTATCAGCGGATTTTAATAAATTTAATTTTTCTCTATCCACAAGTGGATTAATGTTAAACTGCCAGCTTTTATCAAGCCTTTATTTTGCATATTTATTTTTAATTTGCTTAGCCTTTGCAAGGCTACTACCTTAAGTGAGGATGGGTTTCCCTTTCCTCGATTGAAGGTTCTATATATTTTGGTCACTTCTTTCAAAATAAAGCCTATTTTCTTACAAACAGCACCGTTATGAATTTATTAAATTTATTCTATATGGGTACCTTGGTTGCAATAAACTAGGGTTAGGAGGGAGGATCTAACGTCTCAGTATGCTGCAAGGGCAGTTGCACAACATTAATGAAGTTATGACAGGGTTTGCAGCGAAATGGTGCAGCCTTGTATAGCCCACTGAATGACAGAGGTTAGAGGCATATGGAGGTTCTACCGCACATCAGCCTGGTAGGGGCATATTTTGTGTATTTAGTAACACCCTGCAAGAAATATCTGGGATACCAAACATGGTGAATTTTAAGTTTACGTTGGATGATTAAAATGGATATTTTCATACTGATGCAACCCTGTTGGCCAAAGGGATAAGGCAACTCTATTACATCATAGGATATCATATGTTGAGATAGCAGATAGGGCCTTGGGAGCCCATATGTTACAGACTTGAGAAGATTTTGAGTGTAGACCAGCGTTATCAACAAAGTATTTGAAATAAGATATCAAACTAAATAATGAATTGATTAATATTTTTGAGAGTAATTTTATAATGGTAGTGTAAAATAGCTTTAACTAAAAATGCATATAAAATAATTTAACATACTTTACTTTATTTTTTAAATGGGATGATTTCAGGACAAAACTACATAAAATGCTTAAATGAATATTTTGGGGCAAACTTCTAGTAGTGAGGTATAAAAGCCTACTAAACCTCCATGTGATCCAACATGATATGAAAACCTCTGTATTCCACAATGCTATTTGCTATATTAAGATGAGAATTGGTGCACGACTTTTAAAATGGTTTTATTCTTCCTATTAGAGTTACAGTTTATATTAAACCAAGTATGTAACTTTACTAGGCTTGTATTAGAATATAGGAGTTTTTTGCTTGCTGTTGCTAATTAGGCCTAAAATTCAACAATTGGGGAATGTACCACTGAAACAATAAAATAATTAACTTTTATAATCAGAAAATTGAGGTTTTTATATTTTATTTGCTTCTGTAGGATAAGAAAATGAACCCTCTTGATAACTGACTGGTCAGTATTTAAACTATAAAGGGTCAAAGGGAATTTAATGATGAGTTTGGAATGGCTTGTTACCATCTGAATAAGGAAATATGATAATTCAGCCTATTAAAGCTAAGAAAACTCGCTTCACTTTGGCTGAATGACAGATGGGGAGTTAATTTTCAGCCAGATGTATCCGTGGGGTAACAATTTAATCAATTTCAGCCAATCCCTAAGAGCTAAAATTATTTCACCTTTGGGGACCTCCGCTACGCCTATAAATGAGGTGTCCCCACTTAGGAGTTGGTTCTAAACTAGATGTGATAAGGCAGGGAGGGGCCTCAGAAGAGCTCCCTTGATTCCACCAATGAGTCAGAATATCACGACTACCTAAACTTGAACTAATCTTCCAAGTTTTATTAGTATTAAATGTTTCCCCCGATTTGAAGAGTTCCACCAAGAATTGGCCAGTGTTTTTTGGCTGATTTCACTTAAATTGAAACCTGAAACTCTCTTTATACAACATTGGACTTGTAATTGTCTGACATCACCCCCTTCAAGAGTGTTTGGAGGAGAATAAGGCCACAGAAATTGGCCATGAACTTGGTTAATAATGACTCTGGTAGCAGGGGATCTTATAGAGTACCTCTCTCCTCACTTGTAAGTGACTACAAAAGGTTCTTCCCAAATAGGCCTGAGTTACTCCCTTTTAGGGGTGATACAATTGTGGTAGTAAAGCACCAAGTCATATATTTGAAAGGAATGAAGAGGGGCCTGGAGCTCATTAGCAGCTGACCCTCTTTTGTGACTGTCTTCACAAAGTTGGTCATCGCCTCTGATTGCAACTGGATGATGTGCTGGGCTAATCTCTTAATGGCTTTCTCAGGACCAGTCTTATCAGTGAAGATATTTTTTGCTAGTAAAGCTGGAACCCCATGTTCTCGCCCATACAATACTCAGATTGTCAACATTTTAGGAATCCGGTGATAGATGATATGGTAAGCCATGAGAGCGCTGGGTAGGTAAAGATCCCAATGAAGAGGGTCGGAAGTAGCCATTTTGCATAAAATAGAGATTAGTGTACCATTGGCTCTCTCCACAGTACCATTGGTCAAGGTGTTGTAAGGGGCAGAAAAGAGCTGTTGCATGCCCATTGTCACGAAAATGGCAGAAGAAGTTTATACTGGCCTGCCAGTCAGGATGCATAAGCACCCAAAAAGCAAGCCAGAATGCCAGAGGCATTGCTGCATGTATGACTTTGTATGGAGCCGTGAATTGGGAAATGATAAACCATTGGTGGAGGGAAATTGTGAATAGTAACCCAAAAACAAACCAAATGGAGACAAACCCAGACACTGGGGGTCTTACTACAGGGGGCGGTACCACAGGTATATGATCTACAAGGTCACCGGTGGGTGGGTTCAATTCAACTGAGGAGACAAAGGGGCAGATCCTTGCTTGGAAATGGTGGATGTAAGGCCATAAGATCCCAGTATATTGTTAGTGGATACCTGAAATAATGGGGTTGAATTGCCAGAAGTATCTAGCTCGCTGAATCCAGTTGACAATGGTGGGGACCATAGTGACCATCATTACTGGTAAAGCCCATCCAGTATAGGGATTGACAGGCCACCAGAGTAAAGCCATTGAGAATGCGGCAAGAAGGATAGCATTTAAAACAAAATTGATAGTTTTCATAGCGGCAAATTTTATTTAAAAATAAAGTGAAGAAAATCGACCAACAATTTTCTCAATGTGTGATGAAACTGATAGAATAGTGGTCAATTGATGTGGGAATAAGTAGGGATTGGGTCCCTCAATTTTGACCTAACTGGCGAATTATTCAGGGATGGGGGAAGATAAGATCAATTGGAACTGACATCAAAGAATTCAGCAGCAGGCTGAGTCGCTGTCAGCTTGACCTCAAATGACTGAACCAATGCTTGACTACATTTCCTATGGTTGGCGTGATGGCATCTGGCCCAATGAGCAGCGGGGATTTCAGGGCCACCCCACATAGGGGCGGTCAAAAATTGGTTAGGAATGGGTTCAGGATGCCCAACCCTCCCATGTCTGGTCACTGGGCTGTTAATTCAGTCAAAAGAGTTGCATCAGCTGCAACTCTTGATTTGCCAGAAGGGAGCTTCGAACTGTCATCAATAGTTTCCTATACTGCTACTTGCATGTTGGGGATCATCCCTGACAATTTTGGGGGGGGGGGTTAATTTTGACAATTGCACTGTTGGCTGAATCAAAACTGTTGGAAATTCCAGCTGATAAATCAATCTTCATCCCTTTTTGACTATGTGGATTCTGATCATTGGGATTATTTTTCAATCATTTTTGGACCAATTGACTTCAGTTCAGCGATCTTGGCGCAGATTTCCCTAATCAGGCATAAAAGTTTGGCAGAGGTGAGCGAGGGCACCAGGGGAGGGATCCAAGAGGGAGGGCTGTTACCCAGCGTACATATACCATGTGGGCAAGGTCACCCTGGGTAACGAGGGGTACAGCCACCCTATTCAGAACCTTCTTACTTGGAAATAGGAAGAGGGCCTGATTGACACACAGGGGACGTTCCCTGGGACTTACACCCATGGCGTAGTGAGGATCTTCACTTGGGAGGTAAATTTTTTTCCATTGTCACAGAGCAGAACCTAGGGAAAAACCATGGTGAGAAAATATATATTGATGAATGACATGCATTGGCTTTAGTAGTTTGAGCAGGAAGAGCCACAGCCTCAACCCATTTGGTAAAATGATCAATACCAACTAAGATATAACGATTTCCACCAGTGGTCTGAGGTAAAGGGCCTACCACGTCTAGACTTATGGTGTAAAAGAGTTGTTGAGGCGTAGTGGGTTGATGTTAATACCTAGTCTTATAGTTGGATTGCTTCTTGCAGGTCAGACATGCATCCAGGACTTCAGTTATTGTCTCCATGATGCCCTCCCAGTAATATCGCTCTCTAACCCACTCATAGGTTTTTTGTACTCTGCTATGCCCTAGAAGGGTATGAGACTCCAAAATCATGGGTACTCGCTCTGATGGTTTGAGATAAGGCAACCAATTCACCCCTATTTTCTTATATATCTTCCCATTCTCCACTTTTGTGTTACAGGAATGTTGTGCTAGCATCTTCTGTACTAGTTCATTTTTATCAGCCCACGCATCAGGATTCATTAGGAGGTCATGCAACCTCTCAGCTTCACTATTGTCATGGTGGAGGACAGGCAGACGCGTTAACCCATCAACATTCATATGGCGTGTCCCCACTCGATGCTCAATGGTTATATCATAATTCTGGAGTTTAAGAGCCCAGCAAGCCAACCGCTAGTAGAATCTTTCATATTTTGTAACCACTTTAACAAAGCGTGGCCATTAATCACTCATAAATGCCGTCCCATATAGCAAAGGGTGGTAGTGTTTAACAGTGAGCAAGACAGCCAAGCACTTCTTCTCAGTGACATTGTAATTATGCTAAGCCTTTGAAAGCATTTTACTAAAATAAGACATAGGATGATCAACCCCATTTTCATACAATTGAGCTAAGATAGCTTCAACGGCGTAATCAGAGGCATCTGTGAATAACATCAAGGGCTTGCAATAGTCAGGGGTAGAATATTGGCTTTTTTTAAATAACTCCTTCATGGACTCAAACTTTGCCTTTTTTTCAGCACCTCAATAGAAGGGGGTGTTCTTAGCCAGAAGGCGGACAAGGGGCTCGCTGATTTGGGCGAATTTTTGGGATAAATTGATAAGTAGTACCCCATCATACCCAAGAAGACTTATATCTCACAAAGAGTTTTAGGCGTGTGCATCTTGGATATTGCTTCAACCTTATCCTGTAGTAGTTGTATCCCATCTTGGGAGATGGCGTGCCCAAGAAAGTCAGCTTCCTCTGGAAAAATGTGCATTTAGAGGGCTTTAGTTTGATGGATGCCCGCAAGCATTGAAACACCTCCTTTAGGTGCATGAGATGTTCATTAAATGTTTTTGAGAATACTGTTATGTATCAAGGTAGACAATCACACAGCTCAGCTTAAAGTCCTGAAGAATGTGATCCATAGCCCTCTGGAAAGTAGCAGGCGCATTACACAAGCCCTGAGGTAAACAAATGGTTTGAAACAAACCCTTGCTGCAGATAAGGGCGCACTTCTCCTGATCCTGTGGAGAAAGGTCCATATGCCAAAACCCGCTATCCAAGTACATGGCAGAGAAGAATTTAGACCTAGAGAGCTGGGTCAGAGCATCACCAATGCGGGGGATAGGGTAGCTGTCCTTCTTGGTGAGGTTGTTCAGCTTACGGTAGTCCACTACCCAATGACCTCCATTTTTCTTCTTTATCAATAAGAGCGGGAATGACCAGTGGCTATGGGAAGGCACTAAAAACCTAGAGTCCAGAAGCTGTTTGAGCTCCGTCTATCTGTTGATCCTCAACTTTTGATTTATGGTAGGGTTTTGAGCGGATAGGACAAGCATCACTAACATCAATGGTATAATTCCAACCCTTCATGTGCCCATAGTCTGTGTCAGATTTAGAGAAAATGTCACTGTAGGCCTCAAGTAGGGTGTGGACCTTCTCCAGCTCAACTGGGGTTAGTTCATCAAAGATATGAACGAAAGGTAGGGTACATATAGACTGGTTGGCGGGTAAACCCATATCTGCCATATATCCAATACTGTGAACTTGCTTTATTTCCTCAAGGGAATCAGCAGGCTTTGCTATCCTCTGATGCTTTTTTGCAACCATATACTTCTTGGTGAGATTCCCTAACAGAAAGTTGATGGGTAGTTGATAAGCAGGGTCTTGCACGCCCAGTAAAACTCTGGGCTCCAAAGGACTAATTCCATCAATGCTAATTAGGTGAGTAGGCAGTTGTTTAAAATTTGCATGGTAATCTTCGTGTCAACTACTCTTTGTATACCAGCCTTGATAGTCATTTATTAAGAAGCATAGAAAGGGATACCTTCGAGGGCATCCACTGATTGAAGCAACAGTTTGGTATGTCGTCCTGCTGTGACATAATGTAGGGATAAAGAGGAAGTTGGATACTTGACTGAGCAAAGATAGTCATTTTTTTATAATCATCATTTGTCAAAATCAGGGGAACCTCGTAGTTAAGCAGGGAGAGATAACCCTGCTTCAAGTTAATAATCCCTTCATACTAGAGCATGAACTGAGTACCGATGAGTAGATAATAGGTATTGTTAGTTAGGGCCACTGTGGGAGAAGACAAGATTAGTTTCCCAAAACGAATAGGCAGAGAAGAGTACGCCCCAATGGCGTAGGTATTGTTGGGACCTGCAGCCCCAAATTCTATAGTGTAGTCGAGGTTGTGGACCAGTTTAATCTTTTTAATGAGTTTTGATGACACAACGTTTACTGGGGAACCAGTTTCAAGGATAGCCTTAACCTGCACTCCATTGACTATGACTTCCACCTTAGTTAAATTTCACCCAAGTTAGGAGAAAGAGCAAGAATCCCCTTTATTTAGAGAGGAGAGGCAAGTCATTTGGCTGTCTCAGGGATTTCTCCTGGGTAAACCGCAGGGTATGAACACACTGGTTTGGAAGGATCAAAATGGCAATAAAAGTTCAGCATAACTGGCAGTGTCAATGACCACAAAACCCTTAACTCTTGGCGGAGATAAGTTTGGCGGGGGATCCTAGCCCAATCCACTCTATCAGGATTCTACCTTTCAGGTATCTCCACTTCATAGGGGCTCCTAAGACATAGTGACCTCTATCTTTGCCACCCCCTTCATATTAGTCATCAAAAGGATTATCAATGCAGGTTAGGGAGGCCACATGGGGTGAGGTAGGTTCAGGACTTCCCTTTGGGCATGATAGGTCCTGGGGTGGTTCCTCTACCTTATTTATTTTGGGGGAGTGTCAGGCGAACAGCAAGTAAGAATTAGACTGGCCTGCCAGTCCAGATGCCAGAGCACCCAAATGGCAAACCAGAATGCCAGAGGCACTGCTGCTGGTATGAAGAATATGGAACTGGAAGGAAGTTTAATTTTCAACATATAAAAACTGAATTTTGGGGAGGGTTGTTTTTAATGGAAAATTTAAGAAAGGAGAATCGACCAACAATTTTCTCAGTGCGATGCAACTTAAAAAATAGTCATTGATTTGGAGAAAAACAAGCCAGGATTGGATCCCGCAAGTTCGACCTAAGCGGCGAATTATTCAGGAATGGGTGGGTTAGTTCCCTGGGAACTGACATCAAAAATTCGGTGGTGGGCCTGTCACTGTCAGTTCAACCTCAAACGTCCAAACCAAAGCTTGGCTACATTTCTGATGGTTAGCGTGATGGTGTTTGGCCCAACGAGCAGCAGGAATCCCCCAAGACCACCCCACATATGGGTGGACCCATTTGGTTGGGAATGGGTTCAGAACGCCTAACCTGCCCATGCTCAGTCGCTGGGCCATTCATTCAGTCAGTGGCATTGCATCAGGCGCAACACCCAATTTGCTGGCAGGAAGCTTCAAAACCTCATCGATAGTGTCCAATGCTATTACCTGCCCATTGGGGGTGATGCCTGACAGATTTTGGAGGGGGGAGATTTTTAAAATTGTCATTTTAAAAAATCACAACCGTCAGGCATTCTGGCCAATAGGTTGGTCTTCATACCTTTTTGACCATTTGAAATCTGAGCATCAGGCTGATTGCCGCTCAAATTAGTTGCAATTAATTTTATTTTGGTAATCTCAGTGCAGATTTCACTGATTAATCATAACGGTTCTGCCAAGGAGAGTGTGGGTACTGGAAGCGGGATCTGAAGTGGAAGAGCTGTTACCCAGTGCTCGTCTACCACATGAGCGAGATTGCCCTTATTAATGAGGGGTATGATCATCCTCTTCAGTACCTTCTTGCTTGGGAATGGAAAAATGGCCTGATCAACGCCCAAAGGATGTTACTTGGGACTTACATTATCCTTTCCTTTTTCCAAGGGAAGGGCCCCACCACCGGGAAACTGTATGAGAGCCACATTCTTGAGCGCCTTAGGTAACTTGATCACCATTACCATCGCAGGTTTTTTGGGGGGGGGGAACGGGGAACCTCAGGGTGGGATATGTGGAACATTTTGACCAGGTCCATGCAAGTCGCACAATTGTGCACCTTGACTCAAATGTTCTCGTAGGCCAGATACCCTTTCCAGGCCATGAGATATTGGATTGAACGTCACTTTTTTGAGATGCCAGGATAGCCTCTACCTCAGCCTCTTCCTCATTTTTGATGATGATCGGTTCTGGTTCTGTGGGAATTGCACCCTTGAAGGGCGACAGCTGGGAAACTACTGGGATTTGGGGAGGAGCAAACTCATTGCAAGTTGAGATGTCAGACCCATCTGACATGGGCAAAATAGCCGCGGCAACTATGGGGTATGGGTTTGGAGTTTTGAGTGGGATGGGACTAATGTGGGCAGAGATAATCTTCTTTACAACCTGATTCAGTTGCAAAGAAGGTACCATTGCTGTGCCAATATCTACAAGAAAGGTGGAAATGGTAGAGATTGATGGTTGGTCAATTAT